>JANHGL010018282.1:0-165104 GCA_024611195.1 Ceyx melanurus
CCTGCTCTGGCAGGGGGGTTGGACTAGATGATCTTCTAGGTCCCTTCCAACCCCTAACATTCTGTGATTCTGTAAGTATCTGCCAGCCCCTTCACTTAAAGAGCTTCATGCTTCAGGGCTAAAAGTGTGTCCAGGGCTTTTCCACACTGCTTATTATTGATTAATTTATGTGTCAACAGTTTGGTCAGAGTACAGGTGACATGTTGTTGCAAAGAGCTAGACAGAGACTGAGGCTGGGCAGAAGGAAGAGCACAGGCTTTTTCAGTGCCATTGATTTCTGAGCGTTACAGGATTAGGAAAAAGATTTGCAAAGAGCCACAGATTTCTTGGCAGGATTAAGGCATTTTAATAACTATGATATGAAAGGATAAAAACCCTTTGTTCATTTTCCAGGGCACAGTCTCAGCTCTTGGTGGTCACAGGTGGGCCTCAGTTCTTCACTTCTTTCAGGCAGCAGTGCTGTCTTCCAGACCTTAAACCTTCACATACAGGGCATTTAAAACTCAAATGTTCAAAGAGATCTGATCAATGAAGTACTGCTTACACCTTTGAATCCTATTAAATTCAGTGTGTCTTAAATAACAGTCAGCTAGTCCTGGACCTTGGTCTCAGGTTGCTCTAGTTGGAAAGAGGCCTGACCATTCCAGGGGGATTGATCATGAGGGCCACTGATACCCACCTAACCAAAAGAGCAACTGATAAGTGTAACCCAAAGCTCGACTGTAATAGATGCCATTTAAATAACGTTTGTATTGCAAACCATGTATGAGCTACTGCAGGTGCTTACCTGGTCTGCCTTCAAATAGGTGGCTGACTCCAGCTCCCACTATTTCAATGGAAGTTTATCCATTAGTGCTGTCAATGTCTGTTCAAAAAAGCACGCCTCAATTAAAAGTTTATTGCAAATTAAAGACGTCTCATTTCGGTGTTCAGAGTGTTGGAAACCAGAAGGTATGAAAGAAGCAAACAGTGAAGTACCAAATATACCTGCCAGTAAAAGGTTTTCCTCTTTCTTGTATTCATTTTTCTACTGAAATTCGGTGGCTTGCAGTTTGAAGTTAACTAATGTACCACTTTAATAATCTGTAGAATTCACAATCTGAAATAAATTGTATGCTTTAATATTGTTTAGCTCTGGTGTGGTCACTTGATTCCTGAGAAATGAACACATTCTCTGTGTGTAGGACAAACTCTTCACTGTAAGAATGCAATCTAGCAAACACCAGCTGTT
The DNA here is from genome assembly GCA_024611195.1 of Ceyx melanurus. NCBI lineage: Eukaryota > Metazoa > Chordata > Aves > Coraciiformes > Alcedinidae > Ceyx > Ceyx melanurus. The sequence continues at coordinate 1,232 of JANHGL010018282.1, forward strand.
TAGGGTTTTAGCCAAAAGAACAAGAGGGAAAGAAAAAAAAAAAAAGAAAAGAAAGAAAAAAACCCCTAGAAATCTGTATTTACAGCTGCATTAGCACTTAATACCATGAATTTTTTTTCAGACAGAGAACAAAACTGACCTTTAAGAGTAGCAAACTTGGAATATAAATGTGAAACATGGCCTGATTATGAAAGCTCTGATATAAAGCAGGTTTTATTCTTACAGTGCTTGACAAGCCCTCAGCTTGGAACTGCAAAGCTCTTTGGTTGCCATGCTTTCCAGGCAGACGATAAATCTGCCTGCTTTGTGTGGTTTGATATGACAGCATGGCTCGTGCAATTCTTTTAAGCAATGAAAATATTCCTGAGACCACAAGATCGTGTCACAGATAAAGGAGCTCCTCCTGGCATTGTTTTGTTGTTTTTTTTCACAGGGATGCTAAGGGCATTGAAATGCTCCAGGCTCATGCACATATGGTCACTTATTGATTGGGTCTGTAGATCCAGTTACAGCAAATGACATTATATGTCCTCCTCCTTAATTACTTAATGAAATCCCCTTGGGCTGCAGCAATTTCCATACCAAAGTGGGTGGTTCATGCCTGTATATAATGACTAGAGCTGAAGCAATCCTTTTAAAAGCAGAGGCATAAGGCCAAAAGCCATTTCCTACAATTAAATTAGATAATTTAAAATCAAGTGGGATCAGGTGGATTGCTGTGGTCATAGAGGTGTGCTGGGCAGTCAGAGTTACTCTGTTAGAAAGAACACTAAGGTTGCACATCTCTTCTGCTTGTAGTGGCCTGGAAGCTGGAAAGGGTGGAAACAGTTGCTGAGAGCAGCTCCCCAGCAGCATAGAGAGGTCAACGATCATCCAAGTTTATCCACCACAGTCAAGCAACTCAAGGTCCTCATTGCAGCCTTTCTTCTGACTCCTTTTGCCTCTCATCTGCACTGCTGACCTAGACAGAGGTTGCCATTTATGTATTTGAAGAAGGCCAAGAGCAAAGGACCACTGCTCTGGCCTGGGGCCCCTAAGTGCTGTTACAGTGCAATATGGAAGAGTTTGATACTCTTCAGTTGAAGTGTGTTACCATTCACCCAAGGCCTAGGGAAAAGGGAAATGAACCCAGGGCACTCACAATGCACAGGTCCCAGTGCATGCCCCCTAGTGAGCTGGCACATATGAAGTCATTCAGTGACCCATATCATTGGTGTTAATGCTCTTCCTCCCTTTCAGCTCCTGACTCTTCATCCATAACATCTATGCTGAGGCTCATCTCACCTACTGCTACATGTTCTTACCATAGGTATTATACCAGCACATTGCACCCTTTTTATAGTTAATGTACACAAAAGGCACTTTTAACTTATGATTTGTCTAACCTTAAGCCTTGTGATGAGAAATACCACAAATGATAAAGGCTTATTACTTGGTCTTTGACCAAGAAATTGAAAGAAGTAACTCATACGAATGCCTTCTTAATGCCATGTTAATGACAAAACAATGTTTAGGTATGCCCAGAACTAGAGAGAAGGATTGAGATATTCTTTTGGAATGAATCTTTCAAGTTGCTATGTGTGCCAGGGGATCCAGCTTCAGAACTGTCTCTTCAATATGTTGTGTCTGGTTCTGGATGTCTAAATCAAAACTCCACCTGACCTAAATGAAAATTCCTGGCCACAATCACCTAAGTTTCATCTGCCCACATGGGAGCACAACAGTTACCTAAGCTCTTGGGAATTCTGAGGATTTCCACAGCAGTTATTATTCTGTTTACAAAGCATGAGCTTGTAGTGGTTCTCAGACTATTGCAACTCCAGATAAACACAACACAGAAAGACTTCTCACCTTCTCCCTTTTCAGTCACAGGTCATGGAGCTAACTCAAATGCAAATCCCTCCCCAAAAAAAAGATATTTTAATCTACTCTCAACCAACTTGAGGCAAACTCGCTCATTGCGTCTTGGGCAGCATTATGTCTGTGTGGTTGAGGATGGTTGGATTTGTAGAAAAAAAAAAGAAGAGAAAATTAAAAAGAAAACTCATGAGTCTCTATAACAGTTCTCAGTACTGTCACCTGTCAGGGAAACCATCACTCTGCTCTCTGAGCATTGAAACCTCCCTTTTATAAAGATTGCACTGAAAATCCAGCTTTGAGACTCCATACAGATCCTACCAAATGAAGCAGCCCAAATGTTGTGTCCTGAGACTTGCTTAACATCTCTCTTGCTCAATGGGGTTTACTGAGAGCAGGAAATCCTACATGAATGAATCAACAAGTTGTGCATTCATGTGACAGGTCCTTCTGCAATGATTTGAAACTTACTCCTCCAGAAAGTGTCTTAATGTTTATTTGAAAGCACTTCAACCTTATAGAGTTATTGTTGTTTTTCTCAGTAGATAGGGCAATAAACAGCTGCATCAATATTTACCTTAACAGAAAAAGTGTTTTTTCTGTATCAGTTATCATCTTCTTTGTTTTTTCCTCCAGCACATGGGCTGCAAAAAAACATCTGTTTGTTTCTTCAGTTTTCAAGCGGAGGGAAAAGGTATCTTCCTGATATTTTGTGAACATTGAACCACATTTAGGGCAACAGCTGAGCTGTGATCATCTTTCTTGTGTTGCTGGAAGTCACTGGGTGTTAGTAGACATGCTGTTCCTGCAGGCTTTACAGCTATCAGCTAGTACATATCAGCAAAGATCCAACTCATCTTCCCAAGACTAACTATAAAACATCAGCAAACACAAAGAGAATATGAGGACTATATTAGTACACAGTGTGTTTATTTGTTATAACTTGGTTTTCTGCAGTTCAAACCCCTTTTAAAATTTTTTGTGAAAAGGCCTGTATGCCATTCGGGGTCAGTGCTGATAAGAGAAGTTGAAAATACTGGACATTAAATATCCTCTGAGACTTACATTTTCATTCCAGCTGTTGCTGTGCGTGTGTAGCTGTCCACAGAAGAGAGTGTGAGATCTGGGATGACACATTCATTTTGAATTGCAACCAATTTTCTGACCAGTCAAATGAAAATGTATATTTGGGCTATGCTGCTCTCACATTAACTTCATCCCATTTGTCTTTGAGTTAGTGGACCCAAGTGAGTTACAAACAAACAAATAAACTAAAACACAGAACACACCCTGTTAAAACAGCTAGGGAGACAAAGGATCGAGATTTGTGGTGGCCAGGAAAATTAAGCTGCACAACTGGTACAAATCCCTATATTAAGGAAGACAAAGTAACCTTCAGAGATACAAAGCACCAGTATATTGCCAAGCAGCTGTACCTTATGGCAATGGAAGGGATTTTTAAAATTTACATTCTTTAAAATTTTCATACTTAAAATCAACTCAATAATGAGTTAATGAGGCACTGTTAACAGTTTTTGGTCCTGGGCTGGACTGTGGCACTGACTCATTTTACAGTTTCTAAGTGTGGAGGCACACTGTAAAATCAAGTTTAATACTCTCTGTTCAACAGTTAGGAGAATATGAGCCATATGCTCATTAATGTGATGCAGAAATGTATTCTAGCACCATCTAGCCAATGTCAAAGGCAACTTCAAGTCAGCAAACAGGCCCCAACTGTCACAAATCATCAAACAGGGAATTAATAGTGTTGCTGTAGTTGGTGGACTAAACAGCATGGTTACAGGACAGCCAGGTCTGCAAAGTCACACATCCCCCAGTTTTGTTCAAGGCTGCATCCATCCCTGAAAAAAATGTGTTTCTTCCTGCAGTAATCTCCAGTGAAGAAGCTCTTTTGCTATCCTATTTATCACTCAGTGTGGAGGAAATAATCCAGTTATTTGGAGATCTGAGTAGTTTGGGGTTTGGAAATGATGAAGAGGAATAATATTGTCACAGTTGTGACTGAGTTTTGTCGAGTAAAATCAACAGCAGGGTGCATTTTAATTTCTCTTTTACTGAATAATGCTAGAATATATAGGGGATTAATTATGATTTTTCTTAATATTACTGAGCACATTTTTCTCTGGTTATTTATTTTCTTTAACTCTACCTTCTGAATAATTTTTCATTAATGTGTGTTTGCAATATCCTGACTTTGTATATGGTTACTATGGCCATAGTAACCTAAAATAAATAACAGAGAAAATAAATATTCTTCTTAGTGACTTGGAGTGACTTAATGAAAAGAGGATATAGAGCACCCACAATCAGATGGTGAGAAAGATTTCAAATGCGGAAGACCCTGGACACAGGGAAGAGGAGACTATGATTCTCAGAAAGCAAAATCCCACAGGTCTTATTCAGCCCTCACTTATCCAAGATGAGTGAGTAATGTCAGGAGGAGCTTTCACTAGGAAGCTGGCTAAAGGAACTGAGAAAGGGATGATTATGTTGGACTGGACTGCAACTGGATATATTTTCAAGGAAATACTTGCTGGACCTTTCCTAGGATCTGGGGATGGGAATTGCTAGATGGTGCATGCACTAGCCAAGGAGTTTATGACATTGCACTAGACTCAGGGCATTTTAGCATGAACTGTCTTGACTTAAATTCTGTTTCTTTTATGAATTATATATTTTCTGCTCTTTTCCAGTAGCTAAATTTCAAATTCAAGGTACAACATATTTTAAGAACTGTCATGTTTAATGCAATACTGATGGGCATTATGCAGAGTACTATAGAAACCATTCTCCTGTTTTACAGCTGAAAAAGGTCACTACCAAGCATTATTTGCAAATCAGAGCTTTCTAGTTTATTGCACCAACCTTCCCAGTGCTGTCTCCTTCTGTAGGATGCCAGTAAGTCCCAAAGCTGTCTCTGTGCAACTTAGTGCTTTGTCCTGGTAAAGGGACTTGAAATAATGGCCTAGCCCCAGTGGTTGCTTTGCAAAATTCTGGTGATGAAAAGCAGCTGTGAAGTGAAATAATCAACCAGTTAAATGGTGTTTATGACTGTTTCAGCTTTCTGGGACAGCACAGAGTAGCTGCAGTGAACCAAAGGAGAGGCCCGGAGTTGCCACTCTGAGGCAAAGGAAGGGGGACTGTGCCGTCTCCTCCTCTTCCCACACTGACTAGTAAGGCAAAGCCTGGTGTAAAAGGTGCCATGGGGATGCAGCATCTGGCATGGCATGACACTGTCTGCCACACTCAGCGCTGCCTTCACAGCCAGTTACAGCTCAGTCAACAGCAGTTACTTCAGAGGTTTCCCCTCAGAGTGAGATTTATTCTTGGCATGCAAACCTGAGTGCTCTCAATGCAGGAACAGTTGTACCATTTCCAAGATTTCTGCTGGCTGACTTTTCAGTTGGCTGGAGGATGCAGGGGAAGTTTCTGTTCAGCTTATATGGTTTTCGCCATCGTGTCATTAGCTCCTTTCAAAATAACAGCTTGCCTTCTTGACAGGAACGAATAAACTGGCAAGGCAAGTCTTTCTTTGTTAATCTCTAACCAGTCTTCAGCAACACTAGAAAATGAACTGTCTCTAATTCCATTTAGGGTTCCTTGGCCAATGTGTACAGCACCACAACAGCCCCCGTGCCGGGAGATGACTAGCACGCTCCAGAGGGCCAGGTGGTTACCAACTGGCAGCAAACATTATTCACTACTTCTGGAGCCCTGGATAACAACACCAGGCATGTTGTTCTCTGCTTTAACCATTTCCTGATAGCTCTTGAGATCACTAGGGTGTGTGTGCAGGACACAGTACAGGACAGATCCATACATAGGACAAATCTATATATAGGTGAATATCATAAATCCTTAGAAATCTTGTAAAGGGAAGAAAACTTCTGAGTTCCTTTGTTCCCTGTATGTGAAGCAGACATCTGGATTTGTTGTGATAATAAAGGTGATCTTCCTCTCCCATGGCAAAGACCAAAGAAAACAGTCCTAGGAACTTACTTCATGATCATTGTTTTTGATATTATTTTTTAAAAATTATTATTGACATATCTACATTGCAAAATAATTTATCCTACAGATAATTTAACTGAATGTGTTTGTAACTGGCACTGAGACAAATAGCTCCATATAATATAGTCTATTGATATAGTTTCTCTCTATCCTTTATCTCAAATTCCACAAAATTCTTAAACTAGTGTAGTTTAATTTTCAGGCATGAAATAAAGAGTAGTCTGCAATATGAATACAGTACAAAAAAACCCCGAACATAATATTAACCACATACCTTCTGAGTGTGAACATATACATTCAATGAAGCAGTCTGGTTCTGACATTTTTCTTAAGCTCAAAGGTTGCAAACATCTTGGAAATACTTCTTTATATTTTGTTTGTTAACTGACAGACAAGCCTGGTGAAGCCAATAATGTGCATCAGCTTTTGAAGATCATAGTAGGTAATATGTCAGAGTATTGACGTGACCAGGGTTTGTAATTAAACCACCTAAATTAAAGTAACCCCTCTGGGCATACTAGCCTGAGGTCAGCTGAGGAAAGGAACAGGAATAAAGTCCATACAGAAAAGGAGTAGAACCCTAGAGAAAGAAGAGCTCTTGAAAGAGGAAATGGCTGAATTTTTAACAAAAATTAAGGGAGACATAAAAGCTTTTGAAAGGGCCCAACTGAATCCTTATCATGAGCAATGAAGGGACATTAATCTTGGTGAGCTTTGACCTATGGGAAAATTGGACCTTCAAGGGTAAAAGAATAATATTTTTTCCATCATATAATAAAATGCAGTAGCAAGCCAATGTTCATGTAAGGACCAGGGCATGTTGCATTGCAGGATGTTTGGGGGTTTTTCTGAGGTTTGTTCCCCTGTGCCTATCATTTTAAGAAGTCTTTAAAATGTTGGGTTTTTTTCCAAATACTGTATCAGTTGCTGAAAAGATTTAGGCAGGTATCATAGATAATGCTACATGTAATACTCTTTTTACTTAATTCTTATTAGACATAAGGCCTGAAAGGATGTCCTGGACATTAGGTCCTAAGATGCCAACATAAAAGCAACCATAAACCCCATGTCTCTTAGGCACCTTTGAAATGTTGACAGAGAAAAGATATACTGGAAAAAGAACTACTGCAAAGAGCCAAAGAGCAACAACTATCCAAAAGAGTTTGAATCTAAGGTTAAGTAAACGTATTTTTCTTACTCTTTGCCCATGATACATGTAGCTGTACAAATTGCTTAGCTAGAAAACTGTCTTTCTTATTCACTCCCATTGCCCACAGACAATACTGGCCGTTTAAAACTTGCTTTTTCTAAAATAATTTTTTTCATTTTAGGCTTTTTATTTTTTTGGATATTTTGAAATCCCCTGGCCTAAACTGTCTTGATTGTGGAGCTCAGCAAACATTTGGGTTAGTTTATAAGGCTGGCATTCAAATCAGGAGTAATGAAGCTGATACAGTGCTAAGAATACAAGAATGCTGTTTGCTTTGTAAAGCTGTATATAGAATCCAATAATGAATCCTGCAATACAGGACAGTCTATCACTGTAAAGTAATTATTTGTTGACTGCTGAGCCAGCTGTGTTGAATTTGTGTCTTGGAGTGCTTGGAATGGCAAAGCATCTTTAAATCTCAGTCTTTAGTTTAGATTAGAAATGTTAAATAGCAGCGTAATTATTATTTCCTAAACCATGCTAGTCTTCTGAGGCTAAAAGGAAATCCTTGTTGAGATAGTGCAGAAAAAGGTAAGTTAGAAAGGGGAGTGATTAGAACTTTTAAAATTGTCTCAGGGGTGGTAAATGCTCTCCCCACAAGCTATTGATGTCTTGGGACTGTGAGGTCTGAACCTGCCCATGTTAAAACAGAAGAAGGGCACACATTAATATCAAAGGAAGCAAATACTGTATGGAAAGAAAAGTTCCTCTGCATGCAGATAGTTGTATTTATTCATGTATCAATCTAGAACCTACTTATGAGTACCTGTGTGTAGTTTTATATGGGATCATATCCCATGAAGTCACTTCTCCCTGGACCACCTTGAGGTGCATGAGAAGGTCTTAGAAGCCAGCTGCAGGGCAAAGGAAAAAGAAGTATTAGTCTCCTGAGACTTAGTCCACTGCTTTAGGCAGAAGACACAATGCCTCAATCTTTTTTTTTTATGGCCTTCCCCACAGAACTACAGCTGCTGACTGTATTTTGGAGGCAACAATTAATTCTAGAGGCAACAATCATTCTGTAGCACCGAGAGCCACCCCATTGTTAGTTGTGTCTCCTGTGCAGGCAACACTTTCCACTGGTGCCCTCTGGGCTTCTGTGGCTGCACAGAGGAGACTGCACTTGGCACTGCTCTGTCTGTTAGCGATCCTGCACAGGCACACATGTTGCAACAGCCTCTGTGTTGGGGGGGTTTCACATTCAGCTCTTACCTGAAGGGAAACCTTAGAAAGGTCTTGCCTCCAACTGGAAAACAAAAACAAAAAGAATCCAACAGATATTTAAAATACAAAGGAGAAAGCTCAGATCTTTGAAGACCTCACATCTGATGTCTGGAGAAGTACTGTCTTGTTTTGCCACTGTTCAAAGCTAAGGAATGAAAGCAGTAAGCATTGAACCACACTGCAATACTGCAAGAGGGGGATAAAAGCAAAGAGGGAGAAGATCAGCAAAAGACAATTGAGCAGGATATGAAGACAGAGGATCAGAGCTGGGGAAGGTTTCTCAGAGTGTAAAACTCTCTAAATGCCCACCTTTTTTGGAGCCTAATCCAGACATTTCCTACAACATGTGGGAGTGCTCAAAACTTCAGCTTCTGACCCAAATTGGCCTGAGTGCTGAGCAGGTAACTATCCAGCATCTAGGAACCAGCCAGAACGGAAATCCTGGAGTGAGGTAATCTTATCCTCTCACACCTCATAAAGCCTTGCAGGAGCCTATCTATCTAGGAAAACAAAATCCAGGTTCAACGATCAAGAGTCTTGTTGTGCAGGTCAGTATTTGTGATTGTCAGTATTTGATTTTTAATTACTATCCCAAAGATCTGAGGAGGCCCTATGCTTTCTTGTTAAGACCCATCTGGAAAAACAGACCCTAAGAAGAGCAGTAATGACACTACTTGGATGAGAGCTGCAGGAAAAAGGAGCATACTGTAGGTGTCAGGCAGGTCCTTTTACTGCAACTACAAGCCAGGAAATGGGAGGGAGCTGCAGCTCCCTGCAGCGCAGCTGGAGCCCCACCAGCCTGCGTCCCCTGCTGTGTCCCTTGGAGGAATTCCCGAGTCCCAGCTGAACCTCATGATGTGTTTCATCGGCAGCATTTCGCAGAACACACTTGGCTTGATGGTTTTCGCTTTTGTTTGTTGGGATTTTCTTTTGAGGCTTTTGTGTTGTGCGATTCCCCCCGCACCCTCCTCCCAGAAAAAAAATTAATTCCTTATTTCTAAGACAAATCTATAAAGGGGAAACCAACACATTTTTAAGTTGTTGCAACACACTTTATTTTGTCAGGCAAATAGTATTTTAGATATTCAATTAAATAGCACTATGTTAAACTACATTTTGTTCTTTCTTACACACTATATAATGCATATTCACTGTAATGACAGTTTCATCATGCTAGGAACTTATACACATACCTACACGTTTAAAAACAAGATTTTCTTAATAAAACACGCATATCTACAGTAACAACAATTGCAAAGAACACATTGTTAGGTCAAGATTTCAGCCAACTTTACAAACTACACAAAATAAAAATAGCCAAAAAAATATCAGTACATGGTGAAGTTCTTAGCAGAGAACATATCTTTACATTTGGTGAAGTTATGCCTAGAATTCATTTTGCTTTTTTTTTTTATTACTTAAGGAATAAAATTATATACATTATTTAGTAATCCTTAAAATAGGAAGTATTAAATAGCACAGACAATATTACAGTCTTAAGTTTTGGTGTTACCTACAGTAGAGGGGCTACTCGAAACAAAGAGAAATGGCAGTTTGTCTATTCTGTACATTTAGTGCCAAACTCTGAGCTGGTATAAGCCACAGTAGCTAAATGGACAGCAAGGCAGTTACATGAGTTTATACCAGCTGAGCATCTGGCTCCTGACTACTCTATCCACAGGGGATGGCTGCTGAAGCGTGGGAGCCTGGACCGGTTACGCACTGACAGAAGCTGGTTCTATATAAGGTGAAATTTCATGCAGCAGGAAAAACGTTAGTTTAAGTATAATCCCTTAAACAGTCATACCATAACAATGGCATATGAAGCAGCTTTAACAATATTAATTTATAATCATATGAAACTCTTGAGCTACGCTGATTGTTTTAACGGAATCCCTTATTGCCAATGTTCTAGCAGAAAACAGTGTAACTGTAATTTCTGAGGCCTAAAGGGGGCCTATTAAAATATCACTGTACCTAACCACTTCAAGGGTAAATTGTACCCTTAAATACCTATTAATCAGTCTATTCCTTGTGGAAGCAATTATGATCCTTATGATAGACATTAATATCACACTAGCTCTGCAGTGAATCTGCTGGGGAAATAGGAAGAGCATGGCAGGATACAGAATATATGCACTACGATCATTCCAAGAGGTAGTTCTCTTTTGTGGCACTAGATTTTTGGTTTGTCACACACTTCAGAAATCAGTCATCCTCGGGGAAAAAAAAAAAAGTACTGAAAGTCAGGTAGTGAAAAAAGAAAACAATGAACCCCTTATTTTCTCATTTTCCTTTTTTTTTTTTTTCCTCCGGAGTTTGCTTTGCCAGCTCTTGGCACCAAGTCCAAGCTCACTAAAGTAAAAGTTTCCTGACAGTTTGTTTTGTTTTTTTTTTTCCAATCTGGGATCTGCTGCTTTTTTCTAAGGTGTCTCTTCTGATGACATAAGAAGGACCTTAGATACCAGTGGGTAGAAATTGCAGAAATATGCATTTACACCTCTATTAAGGGAAGCAATTAACAAGATGGCAATATATGAGCAGGCTGGCATGGCCATCCCCTTTGAAGCAGGCAATAAGCACACAAATTAAATTAAAAAAGCTCCCACCAGTGTCAAAGGGACTTAGAGAAAGTGTTTAAGTGATTTGATCACCAGAGTTACCTCCATTGCACTAGATCTTAATTCACACTGGCACAAACCCAGGGGTGTACTCCTATATGAGTTCCAGAGTATTCTAATAAAAACCGAATCAATGACCAAAGGGTTTCAACAAGGACCCATTAAAATGTTTAAATTATGTTTTAAATTATAATATCCATCTGTTACTGTCTGGAACTAACAACTTTTTAAAAATAGTTTTTACTACCTTCTCTGGGTTCTATTTTTTTCTTCTTTTTTTTTCAGAAATTTACTTTCCTTTTTAAAATATTTTTATTTTTAGTTAAACATACCTCAGTTTTGAGCTGAATATTAGATTATTCTTTTTTTTTTTTTGTATACTATCATATCATGGAATAAACCAAAGATTTTCTAAGGTACTCATACCTTCTTAATCCCCGTTATCCATCTTCAAAATAGACTCAGTGGTTTCTGGAACACTCTTACGTAGTAAAATGAGGAAGATTTGTCTCTATTTTTTGGCATTACTGTTGTTAAAACAAAACCAAATGAACGAGAAAACAGACCAAAAAAAAGAGGTGATAGTTTTTCCCAGGATGGCTTGATGTACATTTACCCAGTTTTCAACCACATATGATTTGTTAGACCTGACTGCTCCTTCTTAAACAAAAATATTTCTGTTTTAAACATGCTTCTTAAGTTATTAGACTTTCTGGGGTTTTTTTTAATCCAAACCCATTTTTCAGTTTTATTTTTTCCGTTTTTTTTTTTCTTTCTCTTTTACTAAACTTCTTTCCCATAGATAACTTTTCCGTTTTCAAAAGGAAATTATGGAAAAAGCAATGAAAAGGAAAAAGGTAGAGACTGAAAAATGGATATGGTTTCATTGAAAAATTCTTGCTAAAATATTTGCAAATTTGAGAAAACAGTTGAAAAAATAATGTTTTACAATTTTCAAAGACTCTTATGACTCGTTTCCACATTGCAGATCAACTCCAGTTTAATCATGGAACAGACTGAAGATAATCTTTTTAATTTCTGAGTAAACATGATACAGTGATCCAGTATACCCACATTCTGTTCTTTGAAAAAAACTGGAGTGTAATTCTTTGAAAAATAGAATACCTAAGTCACTTAGGTGTTTTTCAAAATTTTAGGTATAATGAACATTCTCATGCTAGTTTTGTGCCACTTATAAAGCTATGTAGTGTTATAGGATACCCTATTTTAATAAAAATCAATATGAGCAGAGATATTTTAAGTTACATTCCAGAACTCATTAATTTATTACAACTCATACTATGCACAATAATCAGTGTTTTCTCTGATAAAGTAAAATTTTGTTTTATTTCTTCCATTCCTTCATTTGACCTCTGAATGAATGAAACATTTCTACTATACTTGCTTCCTATTGGCATGCAGTCTTGTGATTTGAACAGTGAAAGCTGTAAACCCAGTCAGTATTGAACAGTAAACAAGGAGAAACTGATGGTCTTAAATGCAGTGCAAGGAAAACTTAGTACCATTCTACTTTGAGCATGTCTCTTAACCCAGATTCTTTTGCCACCAGTCTGATTGGTACAGTTCCAGAGTTGCAAGATAATGCATTGTTTTGTAAAAATTTCCTTTCAGCTGTAATTAAATACTGAGAAATTAAAAGTGAGTCTGGTTTAAGATGAATACTCAGTTCTGCTTCTAGGACAGAACCCAACCTAGTGTCAGTAAGCATCTAGGAAAGAAAATGCCCTAAATTATTTTCTTAATTTACACTGCATTTTATTGGGAAAAGGGTCATTTCATTTCTGACCCTTTTTGGATTTTCATTGAATTTTTTTTATCCTATTTGCTCAAATTTGTTCTTAATAGGCCCCCTACAGTGAGGACAATGATAGCTATTACTACAAAATAAAATTAAGATCCGGGTAATTGATTCCTTCTATTTCTACTTTTCCTGCTATTGATAAGGGCCTTTAGTTTGCTGTAGTCCCCTCTCATCTTCTGGGATTCTTCCCTCTGCTGACCTTGCTGTCTACTGTCTTTGCAGTACTGGTTAATCATCTGCATTTCTGAGTGGCTGAAAGCTCCCACAAAGTCCTTTGGGTGGAACTGCAGCGCTCGCACTGAGCTGGCCCAGGTCCAGGGAGACCACTTGTCAGTCACCATGGCCACCATCTCTGAATCCAATACTTTGAAATTGATCTTTGCTAAGGTTTGCTTGAAGTTGTTCTCTGTGGCAATGCAGTGGTAAAGCCCCCGGTCGCTGTCTTGGACAGAGCGAATGAGGAGTCCCTGCTCAGTAGCTATGATCCTCTCATTCAGCTTCACCTGAAGAGCAAAAAGGCAGAAAGAAATGTTTAGGGAATGTTATGGGACAACACAGTATTGAACCTCTTGGTAAGTCTCCAAGACCTCTTCCTTAAAGGGTTTCTGAAAGGTAGTGTATTTGTTTTATCACATCTCCCAGAGACCACTGCTATTGCTACTGTAGGGAGACAACATACCCTGGGATAGGTGCCACTAAAGAAAATGACTTCAGGATTTATATTTATTACATTGTGATAGATTTGATCAGGATGAAGACAAAGATGCAAATCTGGACACTACATGAAAGAAGAGTTTTCATAATGCTCAAGTAGCAGAGCTGTGGAAACATACTTTTATTTGCAGGTTACACAACCAAGAATATCTTTCCTAGCATCAGAATTGCAGCTGAGACTCAGCGGAAGAAAGGTGCTGAACTGGGCATTGATCTGTCACTGAATGCAAGGTGGCTTCTAGTTAAATATTTTGACTTTGAGCAGGATCCTGGATCTACCTTCTGAAGAACTCTATCAGCACTGCAGAGTCTGTAGCCTGGTATAAAAGTTTTCACTGCAGTGGCCTCAGTTGGAACTTGGATCATTAGAAACCAAGAATAATTTTTCTAATCTCCTAGTTCCTTTGTGGCTCTGGAGAGTTCCACAAGATGGTCACATCATCTGAAGTAAGCAGAGCTTATTATCACCCAGTTATAAATGAGTAAGCACATGTCCCTTTGGATATCAGCTGTGATGTAAAAATCACTAATTTTACCCATTATGAAATTCGGGTATCAGTGCTGGTATTTTTAGAAATTATTTTTCTATTTTGCCACTGTACTTGGTTCTATACCTGGTTCCTTTGGGAATTAATTTATTTATTTTGCTATTCTGTTACCATAAACTTTTGTAGACATTGTAGAGGTAAGATTTCCAGAAATTTGGGAGTTTGAAAAATTAACTCTTTGACTGCTTCAGTTTGTCTGTTATTTAAAACTACATGGATTCTAACATAGCTACTGAACATAAGAAGGAAAAAAAGGAGATGTTCTGCTGAAGCAAAGGGTTAAAGAATTGCACCAAGAGATTGCCAGGACACAGCTTGAGTCTTAGAAGAGTGAGAAAAACAGCATGAAAGACTCAGCAAAAGGTTTGTAAGTCCTTTGTGATTTTGGAAAATGGCCTGATATGTGAATAATGTTTTTCAGTATTTATAATCTGTCAACACACACCATATTACTTAATAGTTCCTTTCTAAAGATGTTCTTTTTTATTCATATAGTAACTACCTTGGATTTTAAATGGATTTTTCCCCTTTTATATTACCTCAGGAAGGCATATTCCCCATAAACAACCATACTATATATTACAGCACTGAAATTGAGAGCCTTACAGAGTGCAGTAATGGAAAATGTGATTGCACCATGGTGGGAAAATGCCTTTGTCAATATGTGCTCTTAGTCTGGACTAGTTTCTTGCTAAAGAAACCTTTCACATTTCACCCACTTTTGCCTTTTATCTCTTCAATAGCACAGAAGGGCTACTGCATGCTGACTTCTTCTTGAACTTTATACAGGCTATTGCTTTTATGCCTGTTTCCTCAGATCAATAAGAGGTCCTGAGTGCTGCAAATATTCCGTTTGGAATTAGTAGGATGTGAAGGAAAAATTCATTAACTAGATCCCTGTGTTTAGGTGCTGTCAGGGATTTTCTAATAGCTCTTCTGGTCTTATAGAAATCACTGGGAATGAGGAGAAGTCCCAGCTGTACTGAGGTCTGCCTAATTTATATGAATTAAGTGCTGGTCACTGTCCTGCATCCACACAAATTCTCCAGATTCACTGTAGAATGGCTGGCTGATGAAAACACAAACACGCCCTGGTCTTGGTCTGGGGCATTGATGAGATGCTGACAGAGGACCCCTCCAGAGCTACTGCTCACATTACTCACCTCTTTCCTCCTGTCATTGTCTTTCTGTAGCAACCATTTAATAGAAGCCTGAGGAGACTTGGGTGTGCATTCAAGGAAGGTGGTGTTGTTTTTTATTCCGTACTGAACTATTTCAGCAGCGTTTCTGTATGCTAGAGAGAGAAGGAAAACCAAGTCAAGCTGAATGGTGATTCCATACAGAAAGCACATAACTGCAATACAGGTAAAATGTTTGCAATACAAGCAAAATGAAGTATATATAATTCTGATATTGGTCATCAATAAGTAATTTAGGGCACAAAATTTCAAAGAAATTAAATTAAATGAACCACATCCAGTTCCAAATATCATGTTTTCAATGCTGAAAGGGGAAAGGATACCTGGGGGCTAGTAAACACTGCTGACAGGATTGCTCCTTGAAATGGTCTCATTCTCTGCTGCTATAAGAACGGCTGTCTAGAACTAGCCAAAGGAGAATGAAGCATTTCATGTATTTGTTCACACTTCACCTTTTACGAGTGGGGGAATATTGTTGTAAGGCTCAAACAGTGCAGCAAGCCCTGCAGAAGGCTCGGTCTATTCCGGCTGCATGCACTATCCCAAAGAGGCGAGAGAGGGCAGGCTTGGCTCCCACTCCTCTGCCTCTTGCAAAGTGAAGAAGGGACTTGGCTCTAAATCTGAACTGCTGTGAATATGTAGACAGGCCTGCAACAGAGAGCAGGGCAGATTTATAGCACTCCAGCAACACCTGGGCAAGTGCTGAGCGTATGTCATCGCTTAGACTTGTTCTGTTTCTTTAGAGTCTTGATAGATGAAAAATTGGCAGTTATTGATAGGAACTTTTAGATTCTCAGTGCTTGGCCCAAATGATAATATTTTCCTTTCCAGATTTAAAAGCATACATCATAAATGAAAAGCCTAAAGCCTTTTTATTTTTTTTATTATTTTTTTTTAACAAAGAAACAATAGATACCAAATAATATGAGAAATGCAAACACATAGAGGTCTACACCTCTAAAATCAGTTTTTTTGCACAATCCTAAAATTGGTTTCCCTCAGACTACACTGTATCTTTCATTCTTTTCATCTTCTTTCATCAACAGATATGTGAAATTTGAATCTATTCTACTAAGAGACTATGCTTGGTTCTAGTCCTTCAAAATTTCTAGCATATTGATAAGGTTTTATCAAAGTCTATTGTAACTTTCAGGAGAATTATGTAAAGATGTTTTGCATTCAAAGACCATATGCTATCTTATAGTGACCTTATCTCTGGGCTGACCAGCCTATAGCTGTGGACCAGTGAGAATCTGACCTGTAACACATTATTACTTTTATGTACACTAGAACAGAGTGCACTAAAGAAAGGTTTTTTTGTCTGTTCAGTTGACCTATTCCATACCATTACTACTTATATGTGCTAAGAAAAAAGACTGAGAAAATACAAATGTATTTCTCTAATGGCCATGAGGGCTAACACAAGCATAACCATATTAAAATGAATATTTGAAAAGCAGTTATACAAGCCCCTTAGTTCTTGATGGTCTAGTTAAAAATTTCAGTATCACAAAATGATTCTGTTTATACATGTTTAAACAGATTTTAGAGGCTTAGACCTCTAGGTATTAGTGTTTCTCATATCATTTAGTATCCATTGCTTCTTTGTAAAAAAAAAAATAAATATATATATTTCATTTATTATGTATGCTTTTAAATCTATCATGTGAACTTTAAAGGCATTTTTCAAGATTATGGTTCCCTATAAGCTTGGAAGATTTCTTGCTATTGCCCCACTGTCTGCTGTCCTTTAGGTAGATTTCACTTTTCCCCCAGACATAGTAGTTCTGCTATAAATGGCTTTAATTATATTTTCAAAATTCCATACTCCTGTTTCCTTTAATCTTTTTTTCCACTGGGGGAACAACTGCCATCTACCATGTTATAACGCACTGATGTCACCAAAACATCCTTCATGTAGTTGGTAAAGCACATAAATCTATAAATACATCCACATTAAAAAAAAAAAACAGGTTGGAAAACAAGAAACCTGCTTCACAAGACAGTCAAGGTTTAAACATTTGTTACCCCTGAGCCCAGAAAGCAGACAGTTGGCATTCTCACATTTTCCACATTGAAAGTGGAGACACCCACCCATGGGTCAGACAATGGGTGTGTGGTCACAGAAGATGCCTGCAAGGTGGGACTAGCAGTTAAGTTCATTAATGATTCAGAGCCTAAGCCTCAATATGGATCACTCAGAGCTCAGGTGCACAATCTAATGCTGGGGGCATCTTTTGTCATTACCTGTTCAAACTATTCAGCAAATGACCCAGTACCGAGTCATTGGGAAAAACCTTCTGGCACTGAGCACCTAGAGCAGGTTTTGACACATTTGGGCTGAGAGATATACACCCAACTGACTACTGTGGTCTGTTTTGATCCAGGACATTCTTCTAGGACACAGCAGAGACTATTTCAGTGGAATTATTATTAACTGAACATGTAATTCTTAAATTAAAAAAAAAAATAAATCAAAAATGTATTATTAGGTCTATTAGTTGGTCTCTGGATGGTACAGATGAGACCACACTTCAAAATGCAGGCTTGGAAATAGAGGTGAAAGAGCATAATTCTCCAACCTGGATCCCTAGTTTGATGGCATACATTGCCACAGCCTAGATCAGAAATGCATCAGGACGAAGAGAATTAAGCTGCCTTTATGTACTTGTCTACTCTTATTTTGTCTTTGGCAGTATTTGTCTGGTGTTTTAATAATCTGGAAGCTGGTAGCCAGGTACATATCCACCTGCACCACACCATGCTGAATAAACAGTTGCACAGGTGGAAATAAGGGATTTCATAAAGGGATTTGGAATTGTTTTCCCATGTAAAGGGAGAAAGAAATAAACATAACTCATTGGACAGGTCAAGATGAAAGATGTGCCAAAACACAATATAACCTCAAACATGCAGAATAATTTTGAGGTCCAAGATTTAAATGCATGAAGAAGAATTAATAAATACTGAATGGATTTCGAAGTAAAATAACCCTCAAATTAACTCTATCTGTTTCTAGTAACTGTCAGCATCTCATTTCATGTATGCTGAAACACATATTTCATGGTTCATCATTTTATCATATATATGCATGTCTCATGTAATTGCAAGGAAAGATGTTAAAATGAAATCAAAACAAAACTCAGACTAGGAAAACAATTATGCTTTACCAGTAAACCACACAGATAATGTGAGTTATGATGAATCACATAAAGGAAAGCCATGCCTTCTTTATATAGCATGAGGATCTCTAAATTACAGTACCTTTTAGGTTGAAACCTCGGCACTGAGTCAGAGGGTTTCCATGTCTCACGTCTTGCCTACGACTCCTCCTGAAATATATTTGTAAAAACAAAATGTTATTCCAAGATAGCTACACTTTAAATAAACACTTTTATTTTCGGGTTTGTTGTTTTTGTCTTTTTTTTTTTTTACTAGATCAACTGTTCATGACCTTCTGTGAGAGTGCTTTACTCCTGGAAGACTTGTTAAGAGTGAAGGTAGTGTTTAAGTGAATCAGTTTGCTGAAGTTTATAAAATAGCTGTACTTTTGGTAGGTAATGTATAGTTTTGCAATAGAGATACAGAGATGGGAGGATTAGAGGTGATGTATGAAATAGACATAGGTTCAGTGTTGCAAGACCTAACATTCCAAGCCAGAACCCCCAGCTGTAACTCTTCATACAGGAAGCACCTAAGAATAAAATCCATAAGAATCACAGTGCTCATATCTAATGCACCAACAGAAAATTACAACACAGGGCATGTTCCTTCCTTTGTCTGATCTTCCTTGTCAGGATGTATTATTTTGTTTGCCAAATATTCTGTAAGTTAGTTTAATATCTATCAAGTTCAACAACAAAATTAATTAGTGATAGATTGTTGCAGGAGGAAGCTACTGAGATATGTAATATCTGCATTCTGAAATATGCATTAATGACTTGCAAGATCAGAAACCATAAAAACCCCCTGGAACTACACCCAGTACTACTGAGTGAAGGGTGAGGGCCCTATGGCCATGTTATAGGAGGTAATGCAAAACCAGACAGAGACAGTGTTTATCATTCCATGGCACCTGACCCTTCACTGCATTGTTTTAAATGGAAACATTAGAAAGGTGATGTTTCAAAGGAGTAATTTCTGACATTCCCTGTACATTTTGGATGTTTACCCTCAAAAATATTTCAGTTTATGCCTTGAGATCTTAACCCTTATGAACTATTTGTGTGAGTCAAAGGAGACAATGAAGAATTTCTGAGTTACTTTCAGGATTCCTGCTGCTCCACAGTCAGAAATGGCATGTCACTTGCATTAAGCAGTTCTAGGAATCTAAATCTGTGGTTTGATATTTATTAAAAAAAAAAGAAAAAAAGGTTAAGGTGTTGGTTAGAAAATACAGATAAGACTGTCAGGTGTTTTGAAGTAAATCGATGTTGGATGAGGAACCACAGTAATCCATGGGAGACAGCAGTGTCAAAAGAAGTAAATAAGCAAATGTGTCCAGGAGATACTAGTGTCTAGACTATGGGATTTGTCTCTAATTACCAATGTGTTCCCCTTCATGATCTCTCTTGTTTGATAAAGGGATAACTCATTTCCTTCACATATGAATTTAGGTTTTTTTCCTTAGAGTTGTAGGTGTTTATTTTGGTTTGATATGAAATTTAATAGCAAACAAAATGTCAGCATGAAAGCAAGCCCCAGTGGAAATAACCCTGGATGTATATAATGGGGATGGCAAAACAATCTACTGGAAACTGCACAGACTGGGTATATCTGTCTACTCATTATATCTTTTGCCAGCTATGTTAGAGTAGGAGTTAGGTGGCCCAAGACTTGGGGATTTTCCTTTTCTTTCTTTCCCTCAAATTCTGACCTTTGTTCCATGGAAGAAAGCAATCAGTTTGCAGACTGGAGGCTGAGTATGTCAAGGGAAAGCTGTAAAAAGCCCAATTGCTCCATGACCAGGTTGGGCTTTACCTTTTAATCTCAAGTAAGCAGAGTCAAGAAAACTTTACAACAACAAAAGGGATGAAAAAGCCAAGCTTTGCCTTTTTCTGCCTACTGTCTCCCTCCATGTAGGTAAAGGAGTAAAGCCCATTAACTGTAACTGGTCTTGTGCATCTGCAGCTGTGGTGCAGGCAGCGAGCACAGTGGAACACAGTGGGTAAAGCTCTGGCATGCATCTGAAAGGTTTGTCTCCTCTTCAGTAATACCTCATTGTGTATTCTGTAGCTTTGTATGTGAAGCGAAATCTTAGTAGTACAAGAGCTCTACAGCCTCCTGCTATTAAATATTTCCCTTGGGTGAAGGAAAGAGACTCCTGTTTTGCATAAGAATTATGAGATGGACTATTAGCGCTGTTGTAAATTAAAAAGAAATTGCTTTCCCTGTCTACTTTAATAAATCTCATGTCAAAAACCCCAAATCGGCAGGCATTACATAGAAATCACATTTGCCTAAAATTTCCCTGGAAATAATTCGTCTCATTTAGGAGCAAATGAGGAAAAAAAAAAAAAAAAAGAAAAAAGAAAAAAGTCTTTATTCCTTAGACAGCCCGAGAGGTATTTTGCTGTATTTAGGGCTACCATGATTATATCCACGGCAAGCAACCAAATTGAATGAATGTTTCACTGATTTTGTGTGCATAAGATAGAAGGATTAATATTTATGATTAGCAATGCTTTTTTTTTCTTTGTTTTTTTTCCAGTCCATTACTTTGAATATGAAAAGGCAAGCTCTTTATCACACACCCTTGCAGCATACACTCCTAGGTGATGAAAAATGCCAAGCACAATAGCCACAGAGCTATTGTTTGCTCCTGGAAGGAATGACATCCCACTTCTCCATCACATTACAACACCCCAGGCTACACAGCAGAACAAAAGCTTTCTTTCCTTTCAGACTTTGCTGGGCTGCTTGCTACTGCTCACCTTTTCCCTGTGGGATAAAACCTGGAGCAGGAGCTGCCATCCCAGGCGCAGTATGGATCCCGGGCTAGGCAGCAGTCGGCACAGGCAGTCCCATAGATGTGGCAGCGGTGCAGGGACACCTGGGTGACCCCTTCGTCTGAGCTCACGTACAACTGTTGCTACAGAAAAGAAATTGAAAGATTCATTGCAGATGTAGAAGAGCTTCAACTGAGAGTCAGCTCAGCTAACTCAAATAAAAGCCTTTCAATTCATATCAGAATTAACTCAAGACCAAGAGGGGAGCCACTAATATAGATAAAGCTAAGGAAAACAGAAATCTCCCAGGTGAACAGGCCTATAGTATTTCCATCTTCCTGTTAGAAAACACTTAGAAACACTGGGGAATGTTAATTTTTTTGGACATTGAGTGTCATTGTTCTGTTCTGGGGCAGACAAGCTGAGTTAATATTGCTCAGATTTTAGAACTTGGTTCTTATTCAGTAAGGATTATTGGCTCAAGCCTTTGAACTATGTATTTTCTCTGCATATAGTCACTTCCATAAATATTATGCAGAGTTCCTAGTTGGATTCTCTAGCGTAAAGATTTCCAAGACATAAAACCTAGAGATTATGTTGAGGCTTAGGGCCAGCCTCTGATAGGACTATATATCTGCTAAAATAAGCCAGAAGTAGTTTCATAATAAATGAGAGGTTTTTCAAATGAAGTTCAAAGTGAGTAGGTCATCACCAGACTCTGGCCCAAAGTGACTTTTACTCAGAAACAATTAGTCATTTGTTTCAATTCTTAAAGTATAAATTAAATGATCTGGGCCAAACTAACTGTTTCACTCAGAAATGATTAATCATTTGATCGATTCCTAAAATATAAATGAATATTGAACAAGAGCTTTAGAAGTCCTCTAATTTTTCTGTCAAAAAACTGAATTACACTGAATTCAATTTAGTGAATAATGTTTACATAGTTCTGTGAATTATTGAGTAAAATATTGCTTACAAAATCATGGAATACATACTTCTAGTTTAGGTGTTTAACATGTCAGCAGAAATCCTCTCAGCTGTTTTCATCTTTCTTACTGCCATTGATTATTACTTATAAACAAACATGCCCAATTGCACCAGAGACTCAACAGCTCCAATACTGCCTATTTGCACTGGCCATACTTCCAAGGGAACGTTTCTATTTCTGACTTAGAGAAGGGCAAATTTCCTCTTCTAGAACTTCTTTTCTTTTCCTTAGTTGACAACAACAACAACAAAATTTGTCATTTTCAGTGACTTGGAAAAGACATATAATGAACAGAAATTGTTTATCTTAGTGGCTCTGGGACATACAAACAGTTCATGAAAACTTCAGTCAAGTTTCTCACATCCAGTATGGAAAAACTCCTCCCTATATTTAGTACACTGCACGACAATCAGTATTCTAACATATTTAAGTCAGTTTACTTTTCAGTTTAAAAATATTAAACATTTAATTTTTCTTTACCTTTTTGGATGAAATCTTCATTGATGTTATAGGAGAATTACTCTGAAAGACAAAATTCCAATCTACATTTACAAGGACTCTCTTGATAATACTGTCCCAACATTAACATTTAAAATTCAATAAAAACCTGAGTCATATTTAAGAAAATTATAACTTTTCATTTATTGGAAAGACCTCACTCACTCTACTAATTTTTTGTAATTGTCAGAGCTAAACAAATGATATATATACAAATAATGTCTCATAAAACATACTGGCTAAACTCAGCCACATTATTACTACTCGTGCATCAACAAGTTTTTGTGTACTTCTAATTAATCTGCATCTGTGTTACCTCAGCAGTATAGGAGCAACATGTTTTGAAGTCATTGCTCTCACTGTGTATTAAGAAACAGTGTTCTTTGACAATGATGATATGGAAAAATCATACAGTAAATAATGAATATTTACCACATGATCTGGATAATAACATGTCCAATTTTTCTTACACATTATCTACAGTGCATACAATTTGGTTACCATCCAACATATAAGTTCAGATGATCAATTACTAGAATATTAAAAACGTCACGTGTTATTGAATGTGTCTTCCCCACAGACAGTACTGTGTACTACTGTGTGTCATCACTCCAGTCTATTATTGCCTGTGTCTAAACCAAATGTTAACAAGCTGGAAAAGGAATTATCGCATTCATCGCTTTAAGCAAGTGAAGCAATTCAGTATTCTCATCCAAACAATTGATAAAACTGATAGTAATGAAAACATTCAGCAATGTTTTAAGATTTAGCATTTGCTCAGTCACAAAGGAAAGCCATAACAGTGGGCTAGGATTAATTACAGTGGACTACAAGCACAGCAGGGAGACCAAGACTAGAAAATCTGGCTGCAAATCCTGTGAATTGGCAAAGGTTTCAAGGAGTTTAGAGCTGCTGTAGTGTTTCATGAACTATCTGGAGACTCAAGGTCAAATGGAACATTGGATTTGGTGCCACATTTTCCATTCCTTGCTTATACTCTGGAAAAGAATCAATGCTTTGCTTACTCTTGGTATTTAATAGCACACCACCAGTGATCTCATTCCCTCTCTTGGAGGGACTTATCAAAATGCTGCTGTGCTGTTGGCACAGATTGCAATGGTAGAGGTCATGATATAATGATTTTTAGGTTTAAGGATAAAAACGCCTATTCACAAAGGCCCAGAAACTAGTTTTAGGGTGAGGAATTGTCTCAGCCTACATATCTCCTTGCTGTATTAACTTATGATTCAGCAAATGCAATTAGTAACACTTGGGTGAAGGTTGCCATTTGTCCCAAGACTACCTGTTTAAAGAATAGCCCATTCAAAACTTTGAAAGGGATTTTTCAGCATGAGAGCAAACATTTTCTTTAGGTTATTACAAGCTGCTGCATGCCAGAGTGACTGACAGTGGCTAGTCCCTTATTTCTCGCTGTAGTTGTTTGTGTTTCTTCTCAGCTTATGTTGTGTTAAGCTTGTAGCTTTTTTGACTCCAGAGGCATGTGGCTTTGAAGAACTGGAGTTAAGCAAAACCAACACTGGTTCGCTTCTGTTCTGCAGCTCAGAATCCGGAAGATTATCAGATAATCAAAGAAGTACAAAAATCTTAGATTCCATCTGTAAATAGCAACAGTCTCAATACGTGATGCCAAAGATACAAGTTACCTTCTGGCAGTGACTATAACATGACCTTGCAAAAATGTGATTATCAAAATTCTTCTATAAACAACCTAAAAAATAAGCAACTTAAATACAGGGGAAAAAAAGAACTTAATCTTGCTACAGCCTTCATAACAGTGGACTTTTTATATTCCTCTTTGGGTGGATATCAAGCTGACAGTAGGTACATTTACTTGATCCTTTATCAAGTAACAGTTGTCCTTGAAAAAATCTTCTAGAACAAAGTGTTTGTGTGAACATAAGCATTGGAAGAGCAAAAGTAGGAGCAAACCAAACCTGAAATACTTCCAGTTCTTCTAAAATGAGTTCTCCACTTGCAGAGAAGTTGGTGGGTAAGACAACAACTTTTTGTACTGTTCCTTGATCTGGAAAAGATGAGAAGAAGTAAGACTATGTGACAGAGAGAAAGAGAAAAATCAGAAAGAAAAAGAGACAGCCACTGAAGTATTTCTGATGTGGCAGAAAAGGCAGGCTGTGGAAGAATCACAAGGACGAGCATTTTTACCTGGAAAAAGCACAGCACATGGAATTCCTTTTGCCTGAAAGGCATGAAAATGTCTGAGTAGAATAAAATTATTTACTCAATGTTGATTCTGAGGAATAAGACCCCATGATATAGATTCTGTTTGGCCTTCAAAAGTTTTATGCACAATATAGCCCTATGTGGTTAGTAAAACATTAGAAAACATTAGTATAGCACAATACAGGTAAGTATCTACATGTATGTTTATGAATTAGTGACTGAGGAAAGGAAACCTCAGCTTCCTGTTTGGCAATTTATGATGTAGACAACATAAACTGAAAAAAGGGCAATTTTGCTTTTAAGGTCGGTGACTAAATTCCATAGCTTGAGCTGCAGGGCAAGTTTTTTACAGTAAATAATTTACATCTTCTTATTTCCCTGGAGGAAGCCAGCAAATAATAATATATTTTACTTAAGAAAAATAAGGTTTAAAGCTAGAATATTGATATGTAATGGCCTGACCACACATAGAAAACACATTGGAGTATTTTGTTATTTAATTAAAAAAAAAAAAAAAGGAAAAGAAAAATGGAAAGCTGACAAGGATTAAAAATGTCTAGCTATCAATTGTACTTGCTCAGGGCATGTTAGGTATGAATTTTTCATGAGAATTTTCTATGGAGAACATTTATTCTCATTATGCAATGGCATGGTAAACCAGTTCCTTCCGAAGAAACTTGACTGAAACTAAATCTCGTGATAGCACAGCTGTGGTCTAGACTAGGTGCCAGTATTAGCACAGCTATGGGAACCTGAGAGAGATTTACTAACTGACAGGACCCACTGAAGCTTTAAACTGATGCAGATGCATCCCCTGTAGGAGCTAAGAAGCATGTGTGTGTGCATGTGTACTTCTGATCCTACTTAAGGGAATAAACAACTCCCAAATATATACAGCTTAAGCTCAGTCTACCTCTGCCTCTTTGCATCTTTTTATCAAGGTCCTCTCTCTATCATTGAACTATACCATACAAACTACTGTATCAGAAGCACAAGACAGAGTTGCAGCCTTTTGTAGGTTTTTTTCAGCCACCTGCAAAGTGTCAACTACCTGTAACCCTAACATACAGGGCACTAAGCATTTGATAGTGACCTTACCAGCAAAGGAATGTGGGGCTGCTGAGCATCTGCAGAACCGGTTTCTTTCAATGATCCATTAACATGCCACACGTTTAAAATTCCTAAATTGTCTTCAGTCCTCAAACATTGCCCTGAACTGAAATAAGAACCTGAGGGGAGATTTGATCCTGGGCCCTAGCACAGAAAATACTGATAATGTCTGACGCCAAGTCCTTGTGTCCTAATAACCTTTCTTATTTGGAAAGTGGGTACCTATGTACTTTTTTTTTTTGTCACACCCCAGCAAAATACACATAGTTAAGGACTGTTTACCTTGGTATTCTTTTCCTTTGACTCATTATTTTATCATTCACTTTGACTCAGTATTGTACCATGAGGGACAAATCCTTGCAGAAAGGAATGTTCCATTGTTTAAGAGGAAACTTAATACAACATTTAAAATAAATGTTAATGTTAAGGAAAGTAGGCAATAGAAAGCTCTTCATTAAATAAACTCTCTTAAAGCAAGAGATTCCAGTAGTCTGTACATATTACATATACATACTTCCAACAACACATAGCTTATAGGCTAAAACCCTCTACCACTTCTAAAAATAGTTTTTCTACTGCTGCTCAGCCCTTTCCTTAATAATCAAAAAGCAAATATTTGTGCCCCAAACTCACTTTCTATTCCTTTATCACTAGTACTGATGTCTCCATTATAAGCATAGTAGCTGACAAGTCACTTATAAGTGTTAATATCAGAAAGATATATGAGTTTTGCTGAAAATCTTATTCACTAATTTCCTTTCATGGCAAGACAGCAAACTAAATTCCACAGAAGGAAGGTTGGAAAGGATGCAGCACTGTGCACTGCAGGAGATATATTCAAAGTAGCAGTGTCTGAGCTGTTTCCCTGTGTATTTCACAATAGGTAATCTTTTGAGCTGTAAATCAGGCATAAGAGATCACCAAACAAGTATAAGTCAAATATTTTTAGGTTTAGGCAAACATATGAAATAATAAGTTAATTCTGTAAAAATCTTAAAAGCAAAGAGTATGGCTTCCTTTGCTATTTACTTGTTACTTCCAGAAATGCACTTGAAAACAGTTCTACATTGTTATGATTCCACATAGTAATGAAAAAAGCTATTGTGGCTCCAGAGTATCAGTCCACCGCTAAAATGCACAAAGTGAAGTGGCAGATTTATGCCCTGACTTTTCACCGGGAGCAGTTTGCAGCCTCACATTAGCCTAGCAGCCTGTGAATTGAGGGCAAATGGACAAATGAGGAGGAATCTCCCTCAAGATGACAGCAAGGGTACAAGAGTGAACATAATGGTTCTCTGTTTCAAACCTGCTTGAGTGACTGCAGGTCTCCCAGCTTGACAGGGAAGACAATATTACTGAGATTATGCTCCCTCTGAGAGGAGTGAGAAACAGGGAGCAGCACGGGAGGAAAGCACTGACACCCTGTAGTCTAAAAAATGGTGTAGAGAGCATGCAGAGTGGGAAATAAATGGAGAAGGAAGGCAGTCCAATGAGTGGTCCAAGGAAAGAAGAGACAAATTATTATTAATACTAATAACAAACAAAAATAGGAGTTAAAAATATATGTTCTTTGAAATGCAGGCTATGATTCTGTGCTGGTATTAATGAGTTCAGCTTCATTTGTGCTAGTTGACCTATGCCTAATTACACTAATTCCTAGTCTGGCTGACAACGGGTAATGGAAAAGGCAAAGTTTAATAAACAGCAATGAAAAATACACAGGAGTTTGGTTGAAACAGAAGGTCTGAGTGCAAAACTCATTCTCTGAATTTTGATTAACTTTTCTTTTTCCAGCCCTCAGTGAACACTGCAGTTGTCAGTATTGTGAGTCTCAAAAAGAGTCAGGACCCATCTACCCCTGAGTCACATCAGATGCACAAACTGAAAAATAAATAAAAAACTTGGCTTTTCCACATCATAAAGAAGTGACAGCAATGGACACCAGCTGCTACTCTGACAGGAGCTTCACAGAGAGGCTTCCTGCAGTAATCCCCCTCCCTGATGTGTCTGACATTGCTGGAGTCACTGAAAATTTTTTCCATATTGTACCTGTCAGCATAATGGCAACCTAATTAGTTTTGGTCTCTAATCTGAGTTGAACCTGATGCAAACAAATAACATTATGATTTTAAAAGAAAGCAAAGAGTTTGCAGAATGCTTAAAATCTCTGAGAAAATGGTGAGAACCTGAGATGGTGGCAGGTTAGCAGCCAGGTCCCTATGCTCCCTGCTGTCCTTAGGTGTGTTCTACAAGTCAGAGCTCTCACTACAGGCACCTAACTTCCCTGGGCTTTAGTTTACTCCTTTGTCAAATGGGTGCAATTTTTTTCCAGCTCATAGTATTGCCATGAAACTTTGTAAAATTCAAGCTGCATCAATGAACAAAAGGACAGATACAAAAGTCTAATGAGCTCACACCTGAGACCAAAACTTTTGCATAGTCTCAGCTCGGTCAAACCTTTGAAACACACTGTGAGCTTGTTTGAGCAGTAAGTGAAAAAAGGAAATTAAACAGGTGGAGAAACACACTCTAAATTCACACATATTCTTAAAAAAGCTGTGAAAAAAAGCTTTGGATGAGTTGATCAATGAGAGATTTTCAATGACTCAAGCACTATTACCAAGAGGAAGAAGGAAACTGTCTGCTGCCTGTTGTGCCACTGTTGTGCAACATCATCTTCCCAAGCTCAGAGTCACGAAGCTGCAGCCAGCAAATCTATGGGAGACAAGCTTGCTCTTCTGACCAATTATCTCTCAGAATCTGTAGCTCATTACATGATTTTGGCTACTGCATTACTGGAGGCTTCTGTTGTCAGCAAGGGTTAGTTTTCCAAAAACTCAGCCATCATGTAACACCATGAAAATGAGTATTACAACCTTATGCTCTGAACACACTTACTGAATGCAGACTTTGAAAACAAGTGTTGCATCAGAGAAGAAAAGATAATAAGAAACATCAAGAAACCTCAGGCTACATTAAGATTCATGTGCCCCACATTAATCATCTGAATAAGCCACACTGAAGCGCCTTTTCATGACAGTAACTTAGATCTCTTTCCACAAAAACATAATCCTATCTTGATAGCAAGGAGATGAAAAAAATCCAGTTGGTGCCCATGGCTGTTTAATGTACCCAAGTTTGACCCAGACATTTAGATATTTTTATAACACCAAGAGCAATAAAAAACCCCAAGCATAAATCTTCTGATTGTGCAATCTGTGTGTACTTTGACCAAAGTATTTCGTATTGTAAGCAGTAGGTTGCATGCTTAAAAAATAAATATTAATCTCAGGAAAGCATTCTCTTGCTGTTTTACTGCTGTTCTGAAAACTCAGATGGAAAACACTATGTCAAAGGATAAACAGAAAATATTAAAAGATCAGGTTATTTAGATATAACTAAGTAATTACAGTAAAACTAGAGGGTGACTCTAAAACTTCAGGATGGAGTCCTAGCCTATCACAGAAACAGGATAATTGAAGCTAAACTCTAACCCCAAATTCCTGAAGTGAATATGGTATTATTCACTTCATAAGGAAGAAGTATCATCGGCATTGTCCTTGTCAAATATACAAATGGATCATGATATTCTATCCATGTAAACTGTCCCTCGGTTTTCTCTTTGGGAAGATGAAGTGTGCTCTCCAAGAGCACTCTTCTCACCTCATTTCAGATGGAGATAGATACCTTTGGGTGTACTTAAGAAAACTAGCAAGTTTTGTTATGTGCCTTGAGAGTCTTCACATTTAAAAGCATAGGGTATACAGGAAAACGTTATCACTTGAAATGCAAGTGGAGTAATGCAAGAGCAATGTCCCTGGCATTTATTGTTTTAGCTATGTATGTGAGGGAGGGAGGAAAGCAACGTCCTACTCTGGGCATAGACAATTTTGTCTGGCCAGTTCACATTAATGTAAAACAATGACAGAACTGCATATACCCTCCCATGCTATAGCTACATGATGAAAACCACTGGGGTTATTGGAGCTTTATACTTCTGTTATTCTTCTCTTGAATTCAGGAACTGATTTATTACTGAGGCTATAGAGGAGGAAGAGAGGAAAAACTAAACATTTTGTGTGCTCTGCATCTGGCAAGACATAAAACACTCCAATTTCAAGCATGAGACAGGTCACTGACAGTGACAGACATGGCTGGCAACATCTCAGTTCAGCAGCAGTAACTCATCATTTGAGCCGAGTGTAATTGTCACCAGGTGTCAAGTCCTATTGTCTCTGGCTATGGGGCTCCAGGCTCCCAAGGAAATTATCACATGAAATTCTTCTACACAATGTGGGTTTTGCATTTGCTGGGATGAACTGACACCAAAGAAAATCCCCTCTGCATTCTTTTTGACAGTTAATATCTCTATCGAATCCTCCTGAGTCTCACAGAAAGCAGAGAATAAAGAAAACAAGTTTTTCCTCTCAGTGTCCGAAACTTGATCACTGTTATTTGAAAGGTCTGAGAAACACAGGAACTTACAATCCACCAGTTTCTTCTGAGGAAGGCCTTGGAAGCTATTAATGTCATGTACCCTACTCAGGAAGAATAATGCCTCCTCTCCAACCAGCTAGAAAGTAGACAATGACCCTTGTCTGCAGTGTAATGCAGAAAATAAAGCAATGAAGGTAAACTATCAAGAGCTGCATTTACGTATTTGATCCATAATGGATCCTGTGCTGATACACAGAAAACAATTAATGAAACTTAAGAACAAGCTGAGGTATGGTAATGTTTTAAATTAATCACAGGTCTATATGTGGGGCCACACTGATCACTTAAAAACAGCCAGAAGCTAATTAAAGCATAAAGTTAATTACCTGTATTTATTTATTAATTTCTTTAAATTCTAAACAGAATATTGTGATTTCATGCAGATTTAATATTTTCAATAGTGTTAACTATCACTGCTACATTCATTAGTAGTCCTATAGTGGATGGAAACATATTTAGTAGAATTTTTCTCCAATTAACATTAGATGTTTAGAAAGTATTTAATTTCCTTTGGCACCACTACATTAAAAAAAAAAAAGCATAAAATATTCATTTGTAAGAGCTGTACAATCCTACTAAGCTATTACTCTGGCTAAGCATAGTGATTCTGGCCATGAATAAAGCTAATAGAAACTAAAAAATGATCTTTTACTAAATGTTCTTGTGGAATTGTACAATAGTAGTAGGGACAGTAATTAAGAGCATGAATAAAGTGTTTCTGCTTTCTTATTACCTTCCAGTAGAACTGCAGAAGTCTGTAGGCTGGAAGGGGCCTCTAAAGGTCATGTGGTCTGGTCCCCCACTCAAATCATGTTCAACTAGGGTGGGCTGCTCAGGGCTCTATAGGGTTGAGTTTTGAATCCTTTGAGTGAGGAATGAGAATTCACAACTTCTCTAGGCCTTTGTTCCAATGTTTGATCACACTGATGGTGAAAATCTTTTCCTTTATATCTAATGGCAATGTCCCACATGGCAAGGTGTGTCTAATCCTGCTCACCCTGGCACCAAACACCTTGAGAAGATTACAGATCTGCTTTTTTCCTGTTGGGTAGTTGTATGCCCATTAGATAGCTGTCAACAGCAGTAAGGTCTCCCCTTAGCTTTCTCTGAATAAACCAAAACCTCTCAGACTCTTCTGATACATCACGTTACAGTCCCTCAACTTATCTTGTTCTGTAAGGTCAATGTTTTCCACATACTGGAGAACAATTGGACATGGTAATCATGACAGGAGATGAATACAGAGGAAGAATCCCTCCCAGCAACTTGCTGACTGTAAACACTTCTGCCAATGAAGCACAGTATGCACTTGTCCTCTTGTGGCACAGGGGTGCCCTGTTGATTTTGAGGTTTTCTAAGAGCAAAGAGTTCCTTTTAATCCCACCCCTAGAGACAACTGACATTCTTGAGAGACTTTTTAGCACCAGCTTCCTAAAACTATTGTAATAGGACAGTTATTCCCAGCCCCATGTGAGTTTCTTGGCAGACATGGTTATTCTACAAGCAGAAAACAACCAGGACCCCAGTAGTATGTGAACCATAAAAGCAATGTAAACCATCTCTGTAATTATTTTCTGATGTTCAGAGATGTATTTGTTCTCTTGGAGTTCTTTTCCTTTGTTCTACTTGAAACCATTTGTAGTAAAAGAGATTAGACTTTGTGCCTATCAAACGATAATGCCCTGTTAAGCCAGAGGGAGTTTCAGATGTGAATGAATCCTAGTGTCTAGCCAGAGTTCCACTCTGCTTGTCTGCTTCAATCAAGAAAGTATGATTCATACCTGAATATTTTAAAATATCTAAATTGATCAGTATGAGAATCACTTGACCTGTTCCCTGCAGACTTCAGAAGCATAACATCATATTCAAATTTAATGTAACTAAAATAAAAATGTAGGTTACATTAGAAATAAATTATTTTAGAATATTTGGATCAAATTCTCCATGTCCACAACTGCTAGGACTCCAACCATTTGTTCTTTTTTTCTGCTAAGCACATGCATATTTTTACTTTTTTTTTCTGAGTTGTTATTTCTGCCTTTGAAACATCCTAATCAGATTGTGTTTTTCTACAGAAGTAACTTACACAGCATATATTAACTAATGGTGATGAGAGTATGCAAACAATACAAAGCCAGATCTTGTATTTTGACTCATGTTAGAGATAATAAAATTCCTATGTGGAATCATATTGCAGATAAAACATATTCAAGAGAAGTATTATAATTTAGATAAAACATATACTAGTGTTGATTTCTTTCTCAAAATTCATATTAATATATGGTATATCTCACAATGTTTGTAAGTATGTCTGTATATAATATATTTTGTATATAATAAACATAAAAAGAACATAATTAATGAATTTCTATAGACTTTTTGTGGATAGAAAATATATTTTTAAAAAACCCCAACATTTTTGAAAGCTGTAAATTGTACAAATTGGAGATTATTGGAAATTATGATGCAAAAAAAAAATGGATGAGAATGACTGCTGCTAAGGTTCTCTTACCTGTTCCAAGAAACAAGACATGGTATCTTCCATCAGCAGCATTCACTCGATCCACAGCAATCTTTGTATACTTGTAGTCAGCTCCTATCCGGATGATTAATGGCCTCTTGTGTATTGGGTAAATGGGATTAAACATCAAAGGGTGATTCCTGATGAAGGTCACAACATCATCTGGAAACTCTTTGGTTGTCCTCATATTAGGCGTGAAGGCTCCTCCTGGACACTGTAAGAAACATGCACAGTAATACTTAACAATATTTGGTATCTTTCAGAAAGTTCTCATCTCCAAGTCATTTCCAAATATTGACAGATAGTGACAGAATAAGTTCCCGAAAGAGCACTTCAGACTGTGACTGAAAGTAATTATGTTCCAGTAACAGGAATGAAGTGTTTAAATAGCTACGCTTTGAACTCCCATCAACTCCAATAAGGCAAACACAAACATATTTTTGCCCTTTCGAAACCTAGCTTGATGGCCAAGATCCATACTTCTAGACCTATTTCCACATTTTATGCTTCCAAACTGCCTGTTGAAAAAAAAAATAATTCCATACAATTGGTATAGGAAGATACCAAGCTTTTGCAATTGGATTGTTACAGAATTAGTACAAAGGCAAATCTGATAGTGAACTGTAATTTGGTCAATAACCCTCTATTACATTGATTATGAGATAAAGAGCCTGTGACTCATGTTCCTGTGAAAAAGCAAAACTATGGAGCTGATGAGGGGGTGCCATGGCAAATCATTTCTAGCTGAAAAGGTTGACCATCCATAGGATCTTGTCTATACTTGTCCCTGTGCCTGAGAAATAGAGGAGGCCCATAAATACTGTGGATGCTTCTTTAAACGTAATGAAGAACCATGCAAATAATCACCTCTGGGGCTTTCTGGACCTTATGAGGAAATAAAAGCAATCTTTGACAACTGAAGTGTTTACTGAGGGTGAAACTAAAAGACTGAAAGAAATCTGGACCTATGTCAGTAACCAGTACAATATTCTTGATGTACCAATGTTCTTTTTTTTTTTTTTTTTTTTTTCCAGCTACCTTTACCTCACTTCTTATTGCTGCTCCTGAGCTTTCATTTCCCCATTATCAGATTTCTGAGATGTGAAACTCTTCTTGGAGTATGGAACTATTCTGAAGTGTTTCAACACAGTATTTTTCCAACTGGAAAATGTTGATTGGTTCAATACAAAGCAATTCATGGAAACTTGTCTATTTTGATGAGGACCATTCTTACGTTTAGGAAGGAATTTCTGGTCCAAACCACAGACACAAAAACAGCTAGTAGCTTTGGGAGAGATTTACCTCACCTGACTTCTACTGTCTCAAAGTCAGGCATTTATACTTAGTCAACTGTCTAGGTTTCCGCTGCAGTCAGTAATTCAGACTACATGCCCTGCTTTTAGACATCTAAAATTACAGAAAATGAATCATATTCTGAGAGAGTAGGAAACCCACTGGGGATATATGAGTCATGTGTCCAACCTACCTGATGTGAGCAAATGTTAGAATCTGGGTCTTCACCTCCCAGGGGATTCCTCTAACCACCAGGTAGGAATTCCCATTCTGCCCTCACTGCTAAAAGCAGTTCCAGCTTGTGCACCTAATAAACTATTCATTAAGCAATATCAGTAACCAAGGAGAGAGGGGACTGCAGCCTAACCCCAAGATTTAGAATAATCTTCTGGCTCAATTAGGATTTAATTATTTATAGTAAGTAGAACATCTCTGGTAGAAAGTCTATAAAAGGAACTGCTCTGGCATCCATTACCTTCAGGAAGAAAAACTGGAACTCAGCTAAGATATGAGGTTTTTGTCTCATCTGACATCCTTGGCAATTGAATCTTCTGAACTCTTATTTATCCTGAGGGTTTTGGTTTGGTTCTCCTTAGAAATGACACTGCATGCTAGCCCTCCAAGATTACTCAAAAAATCTAATTCTTATTATCTTGTTTGTTGCACTCCTTCCCTCTGTGGCACTTCCATCCACAGTTTTCCAGTAAATGTATGGAGCTATCTACCCAGATTAGCAATAAATACTGAAAAAAGAGCTGTGTTCATAAATCTGTGGGCTATTAGCAGCATTATTCTACTTGGTAGTGATCTGCCAGACCTCAGTTTCTCTCCAGAGGGATTCTGTTTCATGAGCAGTTCAAATTCAACTTTCTGTTCCACAAAGCTCAGTTAAAGAAGACTTTCTCTGATACTTTCTACTCTTCCATTCTTGTCTTGAAGATCATAAGACCTTTGTGTGTGACGTGCAAAAATGCCTGTGCTGTGGTTCACTCCAGTGAACCCTATTGTTCTGAGCAAAGTTTTAATTAACATCTTTAATAGTTTAATTCTTTAACTATCCCCCTTATAAACCAGTGACTAGTAAATGATGTTACTGAAGAACCCTATAAGCTCATCTTTTCTGGGCAGGATTGAACACGTAGCCTTCACACCTCATTCAAGGACTTGGCTACATGATACCTGTGTTCACAGTTGATCACCATGCAGTTAGATTCTAGAGAGAAACAATTCTTAAATTTACAGTATATTCCCCAACACGCTGTAGGTACAAAAACTGTTTCTGTAAACTCTGAAAAAATGGAAACTATCCTCAAATATCACTGAATTTAGTAGCAAGCTGCCAATTATGATTTTTTCCCTTTTTTTTTTTTTTTTGGTTTTCATAAGTAAGTACTGCTTGTGGAGAAATAAGAAACCATTGGTATTTAGTGAAGGGAAGCCAAACACTGCAGAGCTGATTATGGCCAAATGAACGTATTGCTTTATTTAATCCTACTGTAGCTATACCAAAGCTTTTTCATTGTTTATCCAATCTACTGCAACACAATGAACATTCCTTTCTGTCCAGAGGTTTAGTGTGATTGTCTCTTTAGGCAACAGTAAAGTAGGATTTTCCATGTCATATGAAAAGGCATCCCTGTCTAGTCCAGCATCCCAGAATTTACATACACCCCATGTTCCAGAGGAAAGAGGCTCACATCCCACAGCCTGCAATCATGGCTATTCAAAGTTAACCATTTGAACACAAATTCTGAGCAGCAAAAAATTCCTCATGTCCAGATTTTTACATATGATTTGACATAAGTGAAAAATACTTAGTGGCAGTCATTTAGAAGTGGAACTTTTTGGCAGTGAAATAAAAACAAAGCCAAATAAGTCCCTGCTTAGAACATATACCTTTAAGTTACTGTGTTGTGGCTGAATTGTAAGGAAACACAGAAAAGCCAGTGGTCAGAAAACCAGCAATGGTCATCTTAAAAGCATGTCTTTTGGCTTTATATTTTTTTGGTGTGAGCTTTGATCTAAGAATTTATCTTCACATTCAGAGCTCATGGACACATCTAAAAAACGTAGATAATTTCTGTCACCATGTTAAATCCAAATCTGAATTTTCTTTTTCCCTTTCCACTGTGCTGCACAATTTCTTTAGACCCAGCTGGAATACCTCACAAGCCTCCAAGACGCAAACCAAGAATAACATGGCAGTGTTTGAGGAAACACAAATACAGTATTTTGAAGCAGCAAGAAATTCTGAGATGTGACTAAGCACAGGAGCATGAAACTTCCTGTTTAAATGAGACATTTAGTTTCTTTTTCTGACAAAGTTTAAGCCTAAAGTTTTGGTGAACTCATGAGATTAGCACTGTGTTAATTAATTGCAAACAAAGAATAATGCTAGTGTTAGACCATGGTGGAGTATTAGGTATTGATTAGCTAATTCTAGAGATCTGGGAACACAGAGTCCGAAATCTTATAGCCAGTAATAATTGCATTGCAGTGTCATGAAGAATTGTGCAAATGGGGAGAGCTATTCCATCCATGTACCTGAGCATTAGTGTATGAAAGATACATGATCTACACAGAACGAAGGCAGCTATGAATGAAATAGTGACAAGGTTAAAGTTTCTTGCAGTGACTTACAAAATTAAAATAAAATTTCCTTTCCTGAAATTAAGCTAAAAGCAACAAAGTAGTAATCTAAAAAAAAAAATATAATTACATAATTGAGAGATGATTTATGATTCTGTGCATACTTATTTAATTATGATACTTAAGAATTGTACAAAGACTTTATAGGTGTCAACAGAAGTCCACGCTACCATACTTCATTTAGCAAATATTGATTTAGAGAAGATTCTAGAGAAAGTTCATATGTTCTTCATTACAGCTGGAAATAACAGACTTCATACTTCTGCTAAATATAAATTAAGAATATTACATGTAAGTAAATGAACACAGAAGTGCATCAACAGTGATTTTAATACACTATCAAGGTGAAAAGAAATAACAAACAATCTGTTATAAATATTTCATGAGTCACTTTTGTAAATCTTTTTGTAAAGCCATTCTTGGAAACAGAGCTAGCTCTAATAGAGTACAGAATTTATTGGCAGAATATTACTACCCCTGATATAATGAAAGAAAGTCCTAACAATTTTCAAGGCATACCAAAAGCATTCTTAACAAGGAGGACTACTATGAACTAATTGGCATGAAAACGCAAATATTTTTAGGTCTCTCTTCTAAGATTTAGGATGTCACAGGATATTAGACCTAGTCAAAAGACAAGTCTCAGAAGCCTTGTTCTCCTACTACACCTTCCAAGCATCCCAGAAGGGATGTAAAACTTGAGTACTATGGAAAATTCATTCAGACTGAAGATGGAATTGGATCCAGACTGTAGAACCTACTCACAATGCTGTCTTTGTATTATTATTTAGTTAGCTATCTTTTGCTCATACACAGAAAATGTACATGTAAACAAGATGACTGTCATCTAATAATCCTTACCACCTTTCTGGGAGAAAGGGCAATAGTGATTAACATTTTGCATGACTTTCAGTTCTTTCTAGAAGATTTCCAGATATTACATGATTTGCATGGCAAGCTGAGAAGCAAATAAAAGTGTTTCTGAACTGTACTGTCATAGTCACACATAGTCCGTTCTCCTAGAATAAATAATAGTCATTTATGTATTAAACAAAGACAAGTAATTGGCAAGCCTGCATAAACATCTTTATACTCACAGTGCCAGGTCGTGGGTATGGAATTCTGCCCTGATATGGAATCAGCTGGTGGTTTGGGCCTTCCTTGTGTGCAAATGGCCCGTTGAATACAGTCTGGATGTCGGATAGATGATACACACACACAGCTGAGCCTTTAAATATGGAGCTGGAAGACAGTTGGAAAAAGTTATTATTGCAATCTTCCAAATTTTGTATAGCTTTTCCGTAATTTTGCATGGCTCAGTGACGAAAGATACCCCTAAAATAATATATTTAATACAATTTAATGCGTGGCTTTAAGAAATGGCATGGATTTAATAAATTTTAAATCAGCTCATCTGGCTTCCCAATATACACCATTATTCCTTAAGCCCTAGCATCGTTTTGAACTGTGAACTGAAAAAAGAAGGGGGAAAGTTCTACCCCACTGGTGGAATAAGAACATTTCCTAATGTTGAGTATAAAATAAATATAATCTGGCCCTAGTTAAATCAATGGCAAATTGCTGACTGTAGTGAGACGAGTTTTATAAACTTTGTACTGCCAAGCTCAGCACAGGTTTCCAGAACTCCCTACCAGTATATTAACCACAAGACCTCCATGAGCCTCCTAAAATATACAGCTAAAATATTAATCAAAACATTCAGTGCAATTACAATTGGTTAGATTATTACAATCAGTTGCCAGTTTTTCTAAGTGAAATGGGGGCAGGTTGTGGCTGTAAAGGAATTACTCCTATACAGGCCTCAAATCCACCAACAAAACTGCTCTTACAAGACCCTCTCAAAGGGATTGAAGTTGATGATTCCTGAGGAGAACATAGGGGGTCACCTATGAGAAGAGTATGTTTTTTCCACCTCTCTGGTTTCATCAATGGTCTGAGATGGTCTCAAACAAGTACAAGCTTTGAATGGTCTCCATCAGCCCATGATGATGCAGGGCACACGGGGAATAATTTCCAGAGGGAATTCCAGTGCAGTAAATTAACTCTTTTTTTTCCCCCTCTCACTGTATGCAAAGTTTGAGATATTTATCTTAATGAAGTAGAAACTCCAGACATTCTAAAAACTTCAATATTATGAAGATAATACAAGCAACTCCCCATTTGCCATTGAAGAAATAAAAAATAACACTGCATAAAAAAAAACCCTGAAAACATTACACATGGTGTCTCAACAAGGAAAGTGCAATCCACATTGATCTTGGCTATATATGGATTAGTAGGAGGAACCTTTTAGATAGATTATGGTATTTATGGAAATGTTAGGAAGTATTAGCACATTTAAAGAAATTTATTTAGTGTTTCCAGATGGCTTATGTTAGATTTACAGCTGATTATGCCACTAAAACAATTTGCTTCAGTATTACTTGTTTTCCCTCTGCATGGTTTAGATAAAAATACTAATAGTTATTATTTGCTGGGATGTTTCTCTCTGGATACTGTAATGAGATGGAGATCTACAGAGGTGAAGATAAAGGAACTGTTAAGGAATAAAAATCCTTATGATTACTATATTTAACTAGGTAAAAGATTCAATATATAGTTGAACAATGAAAGAAAGAAAGCATAGACCATGTGGTTCATGATAACACAACAGCATGAGTGTAAAAACTTGAACAGAGAGAGAAAACAGCTTGAGAGCCAGGAAAAAGTGGTTTTCTCTTTGCTGTCACCTTATATGGTCCTGTGATTCAAACCTCATTTCCACTGATGGAATACCAGGAGAATTAGGTAAAAGTGTTTCCAGTTCAGGCATGTTGCATCCACAACCTAATCATAAGTGTGGTTTCACTGCTAAACATAACCTCAGCATTTTCTCTTCTAGTGCAGTAGGAATCATAAAATGTAGACAGCACCAGATCTTTACAAGTTATGGGCTTCTTTTTTTCCTAATTAAAAATAATAAAATCATAGTTTCCTGGCTAATTCACTTATTTGAGAAAGCAGATCCCTGGATCCACAAGAAAAAAAGGCAGAAAAGTATATCAGGAAAAAAAAAAGCAAGGATTTTATTTTTTTTTACTAGAAATTGCAATGAAAGGAATTGTTACTAAAAAAAATAATTTGTTTACTAAAACTAAAATCAATCAATCAAACAATGAACCTTAACAAAGTTAAGAACAGCTAAATAATACAGGAGAGCATATCAGAAATCAGTAAGCAGTATCTTTACATACTGCCACTATATGGCAAGGGCATGAGAAAAGTGAAAAAAACTCAAGGTAGACATAGCAGAATCTGTTGGTCCACCTGTTGCTCTGTGTTTGTGGAGTGTTTCAGCATAGTGGGACACATCCAGTGCTTCCACTGCCCTTGGGAGCTCGCTGAATGCTTCTGAACTGGACACTACGTGAATACCACTGACTGATAAAGGGGAGCTTAAGGGTGCAAGGAGGTGATCAAATGCCATGTGAGCTTGTCTTTTCCTAGCCAGCTGAAGCTGCCATGGGTTATTTGCCATCTGTGCGATCATCTGCCAGCTGAGAGACTGGAAATGATTTGTACAGATTCATGTAAGAATTTCTGGTTTGATCCTTTGGAGTGCTGGATGTCCTTCAGGAGGTGTTAAGTGCTCTCAGATGTCACATGAGTTCACTGTGTTGAAGTCATTTAGCTTTCTGCTGCTGAACAGTAACAAGTGGCCTGCCTTGGAAATGTTTTCCCAGTGCCAGCTGACAGTCTATGTGGGAGCAGTTTGCTCCAAGCAGCATAGCTCTAACATGGATACCAACTGGAATGATACTGGTACTCCTGCATGCAGACAATATCCACAGCAGACAGAAAATTGCACAGCCTTGGTCACAAAACATAATTTTCATTTTGTATATAGGAAATTGAGCAGTTCAGACAGGTAATTTAAAAAAAAAATATCTTTATTTACCTTGATGTTGTAAAAATTCCATATACAAGTGTTGTTCTGGGGTTATCTGTCTCTAAAAGAAATACATCCTCTGTAAGAAAGAAAAAGAAAAAGTGTTTTGAATGCTAATAAAACTTTTATTTTCCAGTTCATTTAATGACTGTTACTGCTGAAGTCAACAGTAGTTTTATCTCAGACTTGAATAGGGAAACATAGAATTACTGTGAGAATGGACAACATGCATAAATCTGGCATTTAAACCTTCAGAAACAGATTTGGAAGCTAACTCTGCCCTATCTAGCCTTATGTAGACAAAAGACAGAGATTTTCAAATCCATTCAGAACCCATGTCACACATTTCTTTCAGCTGGATCTCATTTCAGTGGGTTGTTTTACAGAAGGCAAACATTTAAGATACAGTAGCTCAAAGGCAATGCATTCCTATAAAAGGATGTAATCCAAAGTAGGACAACAAGGTGTTTTATCATCCAGTACACACTCTAGATTCCCTCACTAACTCTTTTTTCAACATGATGTTACACCCAGGTTCAAAGTGAAGATGCTGAAAGATGTAACTGTCCCAGCTCCTGTTGTCTAGGGATTTATTGACTGCACTATGCAAAACCGTAACTTACTCACTGAACTCAATTTGCCCACCTCTGACCTGTTGATTTTTTTTTATAACTCAGTTAAAAGTATTTCAATCTCTGACAGCTTTTCCTTATCAATATTTTTAAAACCTATAATCAAGTTACCTTTTAAACTTATTTTAAAACACACAAAAATAATCCATTATAGAATAATTCTTGAGCTTTCAAGTAATTTATGTGGCCTCTTCATTTAACCCTCTGAGTTTTTGAAGTATTCTTATAAATACAGATCTGCTCCTATGTCCATAAGGTCAAAATCTTGAACCAAAGCCTCCAAATCTCATTTGCTATTATGAATCAGGAAAAATAACAGAGGAAAGAGAGATATTAGAATTGAGAGAATGTCAGAATCAGGTGCAGCCTCAGCGTGGGTCCCATTAGCTATTTACATTATTTATATTTATATTTTACACTAATAGACATACCAAATCTTCTAATACCTGAATTACAACTATGCTTTTGTACATCACAACATAGTGACATTGTGGACAACATAGAATTTGAAACTTTCTGATAATGTTGTTTTGCACTTAAGTATCAAGATATGCATCTATTAATTCCTTAATGAAAGGAAACCTCTTGTGACTGCAGTATAGATTATTCACTGAGTATCTGCAGTGTTTCACATATTGAACTGAAAGTGCCTGATTGAATCCTGAGAAATTTATTCATTGTAATATTGCTGGTGCTAGTTACAGGATTTATTAGTATTATCTTGAACTATTAAACTGAGATCTCCACGTGGTCATCAAAACCAGAAAAGCTGTATTATGGAACACCTGTGTTATGCAGTGGTATAAGAAACTATTTCAAAGAGATGTATGTTAAAAAAATCTGTATTTTAATCCTAAAAAGGAGCAAAATAACAATAGACTTCAGTTACACGATCCCTTTCAAATAATTATTCTTTAAATATATATTTCCTTTACACAGTCAAGATTAATTGCAAAGATAATGATAATTACTCAGAAAGATTTGTGAAGAAATTTTTCATTTCCTATCATAAAACTGCAGGACAAATTTTGTCATTAATTTATACAGAGCCAAGTTTTCACTGTCAACAACTTGATTAAGGAGCTATGCAAACATCAATAATTAAATATGCACAGCACAGAAGATTAGGTGAAACTTTTAAGGGATTTTTTTGACATACCTAATTCATCAAAGTAAGTTTCTGTCCCATCTTCATCCATCACTGAGCACACAAGTCTTGCTTTCAAGAATGTTGTCCACTTATTCACAAGACTACGCTGACCGCCCGTGTCATTCTGGAAAGGAATATTATTGTCAGAAAAAAATTAAAAAATACAGCAAAACTAACATTTTCCTGGGCTTTCCCATATTTTCCTCAGGTTAATTTTACTCATAGTCTAGATAATTATACTTGGAAATTCAATATAAAAAATAGATAGACCTAAAACATATCCCCTCTTAGAAACACTCCAGATATATGAAAAACAAGAACTAGTTTTCTGAGCAGAAATGTTGTGCTCAGAAGCAAGCTTGGGCAGCAGGTTTTGTGCAGAGCAGTGTGTCCAGGTATATATTGGAAAGGACTGTGGGGGTCTGTATCACCCTCTGACACCTTATGAAAGGAGTCCTTACTGTCTCTAAAAGGTCTAATAGTCTAAAAGGTCTAATAGTATAGCTGCATCTGACCTAGTAAGCCATGCTGGTCCATGAGGGGCATGCTCTGAATTAAATTCAGAAATGCTGCAAGTCCTACTAGCTTGATCCAGAGCTGGCTTGGTCACAGCTTGCTCAAAGATCCTTCCATCACTCTCTGATGCAGGTGGGAACTGCAAGTGCTGAATCAGATGATGCAGCACAGAGGTGATAGCTCCTGCCTCATTCTGCTGAATGCCTTAGACAGGAGCAGTGTCTTCCAAATTGCATAGCACAGTGTCACCCAAAGAAAGGGAAAAATGAAATGGAGAAGTTAGGCAAGCATGCTTTGAAGGAATGCTGTGCCTGTTTCACTGATGCTCCTGGAGCTGGCAATATGACTTTTAGGATGACCCATAAGGGACCTTATGGGGGGGTCTCCCTTGGCACCATTGTGCTAATATATCTGGCCACTCTCAAAAGTGTTCATATATGAATGTGATAGTATATAACTAAACAAATATGACTGACTCAGATTTATTTTCATTGGCTTTGAGATTCTGCCACTGACTTCAGTGTAAGTCTAAACAGGCTGAGGTCTTTCAGAAATCATCTGGGCTTCATTATAACACTAACAATAACAAATACAGCTATAATTGTGTGAAATGTCTTCTTGCAAAATACCCAAAAAGGCCTTTGGGCACCCTCACAAAAATATAGAAAACAGAGATTATAAAAGAGCTCACATGCCTCATCATATTGCCAGGGAAGGGTTTTAAGAAAATCCCAAACACTGCCTCAAACCCATGAACAACACCACAAAGCAACAAATCCTAAAGAAGAGATGGATTAAAGACAAGAAATACACAAATGCTCACAATTATCTCCCTGAGGCTTTCCAAAAGAAGGAATGAAAAAGCTAGCAGTAGTTGTGCATTTATAATTTCTCTCTCATTAAAAAAATAATCAATTTCACTGAAGATATTAATAGGTACTTTCTCCATTTTTCATCTACAGTTGATTACAAATATAAAAAAGGAAATTAACACAATGAGAAGTGAGATGATCATAAATTAATTACTGCACAGGAGTAGCCTGAACTCCTGAATTTAATTTTTCTGTG
This sequence comes from Ceyx melanurus, assembly GCA_024611195.1. Classification (NCBI taxonomy): domain Eukaryota; kingdom Metazoa; phylum Chordata; class Aves; order Coraciiformes; family Alcedinidae; genus Ceyx; species Ceyx melanurus. The sequence goes on from JANHGL010018282.1 coordinate 45,483, forward strand.
CATATTTTTGAAGTTAGGCTCACACATACATCAATGCAATAACTCAGAAATGACAGATATTGTAAAAACAATGTGAAACTTAAGTCAACCCGTTTAAAAGCTTGGCTCTGATACTTCCAAAGTGTTTCAGTTGCAAAGATTTTGAATATGTTTGTGTATGCATAAGGCTTTGCTGTCATATAATTCGGTTTTCCTGACCAAAGATTGTACCTCATTTGTGCAAAGGACAGCAAGTTTGGAAATACAATACTGGTAACTCTTCTTCATCACAGAAATACACAAATCCCTGAATTTCTAGATTTCCATATCTTTAAAGGTATAGCCAGATATACATAACATGTTAAGATCCTAGCTGTATGTTCAGTCACAGCTTTCAGTTATGAAAGTGGAAGCCAAAGGAAGAAATTTGTTTCAAATTTAAATCAAAGGCTTTTTAACCATTTAGTCTTTTAGCTTATCAGGTCACACTAGTAGCTTGTCCCAAAAACGTGACAAACAAAATTCTTCTTACTGGGCATATTCTTGCAATCATGGAATGAATTTGCTTTGTGCTGCCGCTGTTGTCTGTGAGTCTCTCTTTGAAGAAGAAGTAGATTTTGGCATCATTGGGGTCAGTGCCATCTGGGATAACATGAGCATCCACAAAAATAGGCTCTGAAATGATACAGTATACCAGAGATTAAAACAAAAATGTATCACTATCAGCAATTAATGATTTGACAGTTTCTGATTGTTTCAAGGGAACACTGTATAATGCATATAGAAGTACCACTGTGGCAGGTTAAGCTTTATACTCATGTCTGTATATACAAGATATCACTAGGTATATAGCTTCTTGCTGGCAGCCTTAAGTTTCTGCATCCTCACTTTTTATCCCACAGCAGATTTTCAGAAAAGCGGTTCAAATGCAGAAACATTAGCATTAGATTAGTGCAGAGATTGAAAGATTTGGAGGGAGAAGAAGGAAGAATCAGTGAGAATAAGTTTTCAGGGGCACTTAAGGAAAGACTCAGGCAAAACATAGAAGTAAGCTGTTAGGCTCATTAGGAAAGCAACAAATATGTAAGATAAATATAAACATAATAAAAGAGGAAAAGAACTTGTGAAACTGGGAAGGAAAGCAGGGTATGCAAATGCTTGAACAGCATTTGAGTTCATATGAGAGGTTAATAAATATAACCAAGTACACATGCAAAACACTGCAAACAAGCACTAGATAGAGAGCCAAGTAACTCATATTCTTAACAGCAAGCATATTATGGACTGTGGAGGAGTCCTCAGAAAATCTATGTCTGGAGGAAGAAACAGATCTTCTGCCTGCATGAAGGCTACATCTTTTCAACAATCATACAAGATCCAGCACAAATCTTAAAAAACAATTTAAATGCTGTATGGCTGACAGAAAACTCCCTTTAGATGGAGCCATTTTTATATTGACATAAGCCCATCATCAATCAATATAAGAAGTGTCATGACTCAGGCTCTAGAAGAGCATGGAAATAATTTGTGCTTGTCAAATACCTGTTCCAAGCATATGTGACTGGTAGATTTTCCAGAAATAAGGCATTTTAATGGTTCTTTTTCCCCACTTTAGGATGCAAAGTTCAGGGTGTACAGATAAAAAATGTATAGCAAACAGAAAAACAATGTAGAAAGAAGACATCATTTCCTGTTCATAGTGAATTGAATTTATTCTGATTGCAAGCCTGTGATTTCACACAGGAATAACAAGTCATCCTAAATATAGTTAAGACAAAACCACAGTAACTTTAATTTAACACACCTGAAGGCTTTTTTAAACTGGAACCAATATGTGAGTTGCTCTATAACCTCTGACATCTGTGCTCAGGGGGCTGACCACCATTTAAATATAGGATAATTTAATTGGAAGGAGTCTTCTTATCAGTAAAGTCAGTGAGAATTTTTACGTTAAGTGTTTTCACTTGGAAATTAGTTTTCTACTGTGTTCTGATAATCAATTTCTTACCACAGAAGTAAATGGCAAGAATCATCACTGACTTGACTGATGACGATACTCTCTTTAGCACACATTTTGAATGTAAAAGGTAGTGAGTCTTCTATACAGAGGTGGACCAGCCTGATTTAACTGAAGTTGGTAGTTCATTAGTAAAAAAAAAAAAAATAGAATAAACCACTTTAATTTAAGGCAAGTTCTGATGCATTAGAAGTGAGAAGATACTTCCCCAGAAGTCAGATTTTCTGACTGCTTGCCATTTGATAGATCTTCACACACTTTTCCTTAAACAGCTGGGTTCAGTCTTAAAGAAAAAAAAGCCATCAGGCGGGATGGCATAAGAGGCTGGATCATGCAGTGAACATCTGTGCATTGTCTACAATATGTACTTCTTGATGGTTCCAACTCCAAAAATTGAAGTCAGAGAAAAGCTCTTTAAAAAGACAAGCTCATTATTTTAAACAAAAGAGAGCTGAATTTCTGTGAAACACATTAAAAGCTCTGGCAAAACAAAGGCATCTCACCACTGAGCCACTTGGAGTTGTGCTGGTCGGTTCGCACTGCATTCCTCCTGGTGAGACTCCGAAAAATGGCTGCATCCGTCCCCATGAAATCAATATACATGCCTGAAAAAAGCTCTTCATCTGCAAAGAATTGAAATGGAGAGGACAAAGCAAGGACATTGTTATAGCTTTTGGGAAATACATATTTGCTGATCTATTTTTAATTTAAACTTGTCAGCTCTTTATTTACACAGGAGTCTGCATGGATAAATATTGGGTCATGGGAATGGGGTTTCCCTCTGATTTACAAAGACACGGTCTAGAACGCACAAGAATCATCAGATTTTTCTTGGAGACTTCATGGAACTGCATAATTAAATGCAACAGCAGAACTGCATATGTGGTGAAACTTTCTTTGATGTGAACTTTAGTTGCTCAGCTTTCACTGTTAGGGATCACTGGAAAATCAGGCTAGTGTTATCAAAAAGAATCACATTCAATTTTTTAAGTACGTACTTCAAAAAGCTTGTTTTGTTATAGGAGTAGACAAAATGACCAGGGTGAATTTATTGCTGATGTAAACTGGCACAACATCTATTGCAGTCAATGGACCAGTGCCAGTTTTTACCAGCAGTATTGTCAAGGCTGCCCCAGGCAGCCTCAAGTTGACTTCAGTATTGCAGAGGCCAGACAATCATATTATTGAACTTTATGCAGATCAATGCAGAGCAACAATTGTCCCCTTTTATGTACTTGATTCTAAATATAGGGTCTTTATGCTTGAACAGAATTAGACATGCAATTCTTACATTAACAGAACGATGAACTTCTGATCCCTGTGCAGGGCTGAAAACTCAGTCCATCATTCAGGATGTATATCCCTGTTTGAGTCTGTGTGTGTGCATAAATATATATTTATACATAATTATAATTCTAATTACATATACTATCATTTTCTACTCTGTGAATAACCAAGCAATTTTCACTGACTAATGACAATGAAACCCCAGAGTAGAAAACAGTAGCTAAAATAAACTCTAACTCTCAGAGTAGGAGTGGTGGCTGAATACATTCCAGTACAGCTGGGTCTTTTGATTGATGTTTTTGTCTGAATTTCTGGACTACCCAGAGAGTGTGGTCAAGCTGGCAAGAGTCACAGGTTCAGAAGTGCTCGAGGCTATATTTATGCTCCGTGTGTGTGCATGTGTGTGTGCATCAATATGGAAGACTATTGGCTCATGAGAGAATTAAAACTCTGGAGATTTTGTTTTTCAGCTGCTGGCTAAAGCCTGAACTGAACCCCTGCAGAGCAGCCACTCTTCTGCTCCCAGTGATGACAAGATTCATACACAGAGGATTTAAACAGCACATTCACTGCATATTTGTGAAGCATTTACTTCCTAAGCATATATTGACAGAATGATCTTAAATCTATATTGATTTATAATTGATTTTGTGTGTTTGCCTCCCTGATTCAATCCATCAGAGCTTTATTCTTATTATGAAATACAAGTGGCTGAAAGATCAGGCTTGTAGGTCTCACTAAACTTTATGTACAGTCCTATACCCATATGCATAGACTTTAACAATCGTATTACACGATGTAATTTTACTCCTATTACATATCAATGTTATTATGTCTTGAGCATTCCAAGTGTCTGCATGCTAATCATGTATCAGATGATATCTGTCAGCTCCACCTCCTTCTGCTGAAATTTAAATTCCACACAGCACTTGGTCGGCACAGCACAGCTAGTTCACACTACTTCTCTTTGTTACTGAGGGGGATTACTGAACTGATGAGGTATGTCTGCTTGTAGAAATATCTCAGAGTCTTGGTGGGTAGAGAGACATGCATCCTGCACATTAGTTATGTAAAGCTTTTTCAAAGCATGTTTTTCATTGCCTTGATGCAGAAGTGTCTTTCCACAATGGCAAATTGCACCAAATTCAAATTAGTTTTTATACCATCACCTTCCTCTGAAGGGTGAATCAGATTTCCTGCTGTATTCTAGGCTGGTAATGTCCCAAACTGTCAAGAAATAGCATCTATATTTAAAAATGGTTCCTTTGTTGTGCAAGAGTTAACATGTCTGGCAGTATGTCCCATCTTCTGAAGTGAGGGAAAGGAATTCATTCTGCAGAAGAATGCTCAAAGTCTATTAGATGGACTTGGTGTCTCATTACAACTCAAGCCGAGATTTACAAAATCCATTTTCCAGCATGAATATTGAGACTAAAGTCATTCAAGCTTAATGTTTTTGAAGTGACTGGACTTGGCAGTAACAGGGAGAAAGTATAAAACAATCTGAGTGACTCTTCTGAAAAATAATGTGACTTTTACAGAATAATTTAAACTTTGTAGATCTTGTGAAAAGTATCAGACAGCAGGAAAGGTCTCTTGAGTTGCATAATGGAGAGATCAAGGAAGACAACCAAAAGGCTACTAAGATGAACAAAGCTGCTATAGATATATTGTAGGAAAAAAATGAGCTTACTGTTGATACAGTATATACTGTAATTCAGAAACAATGAACTTTAACAGTGATTCATAGAATCCAGAAAGAACAAGGAAAAGAAACTCTATATTTTAGTGACAGTTGATGCACTTAATAATACCAGACAACAATGAGTAGCAGTGGATTAATCCATCACTGGTTTTGAACAAACATTTTCTTTACACAGTGACTGCTTGTAAACACTGACCATAGATCACCGATGAGATAAAGATGTAAGTGCAGACAAGGTTCAGAGAGGTATCAAGGTAACATTTGCCTGTCTTCTAAAGTTACTTAAGTTCATATCTCTGGGAATTAAATTGTCCTTTTTATTAAACATATTTGCAATGAAGAATCAAAAAAAAAAAAAAAGGTAATTATAAAATGGTAATTATATTTGAGCAGACCATATAGGACAGACTGTGTAACACTTCCCTAAAGCTCCACAAGACTCAAACTTTAAAGGAAATATCTGACACAATATGTGATTGCCATTGATTTCAGTGAAAGCTGAATGGCAGAAGCACCACACATTGTACCCCTGTAAATGCTGGGTAACTGTGTGCACCAAATGCCAGTAACTGTGTGCACCAAAATCTATTTGCAAAAAAGCCTGAAAAATCTATGCAAATGCTGTTCCTTTCAGAGCAAAACTCATAGCAAGGAGTAGGCACATATTGAAAAATCAAGACTGGCCCCAGCAGCCTGTGAACTTGCTGCAAACATGCAAGGTTGGTTTAAACTAAGTATATATAACATATATTCTGGTTAAAAATAAACCTAAACAAGTTTTACTGATGACTTAGGTTGCACAAAGTGCATGCTCCCTTTGAGTATTTCACTTGCAATAGGCAATAATTCTTTGTATAGGGTCCATCTCACAGTCACTGAGTACAGTCACCACTAATTCACAAGAATATTTGAGATATGTCAGTTTTATTACTTTTTGGCCTTTCAAATGGAAGGGAATTACAAAAATGGTTGGGTGCAAAGCCCACTGAAGAATGAAGAGCCTTTCAATAGCTGATGGGCTCTACAGTAGAGATGACAAAAAAAAATGAAATTCAAAAAAATTCAAGTCTTCAGGCTCTTTCCCCAGTTACTCTGAGATTTTACAAATAATTAAATGAGACACAAGTACTGTCTAGGATGAACAAGGTCAGAAATTGTTCAAACATAAAATACTAGACAGGGTAATGTAAACTTGAAACTAATCCTGGGAAAAAAATGTGTAAGCTGGAAAAGGAACAGTATTTTGCTTTCACTTTCTCACCCTTTCAACAGCTTATTTCTTTATTTCTTTTGTACACCCACCTTTAGCTTCATGTACACCTTGAAACAAGGATGGACCCAATCCTTGTGCCCATCAGCCAGACACAAGGTACTGCTCCTTGGAGGCTGAATTCTGTGTCCAGCTTGTTTCAGGGATCTCATCAATCCACACCATGCATGATCATACAGGTCATCAACTTGGGAGTATCTTTACTTACTGATCATAACAGACACCGTGTTCACGTTGGGGTTGAAAGAACAACGTCCCTTTCCTGATTCACACTTGGAGTCAATCTTGAAGACATGTTCCTGCAATTTAGATTTGTGTGTCACTTCTCATTTCAGAAACCATCAGACATAAAGCAATTTTTATGCTTGGCCGTTTCAGGATTAACAATGCTCAGCACTGCTGGGCACTTTGGCTGTATAATCAGCAGTTCAGCTTTCCTATGCAGAATTTCATCATCTTTTAACACAACTTCTTCATTGGTATCCAGTTATTTTCAAGACTCTTGTTACAAATTCAAGATAGTGAAACAAAGACATTTTCCCTGTAGATAGATATGCTTTGTAGAGGTTGACTGATCTCTGCAGTAACATCTGTGGAGACTACTTTGTGGTTTTGGAGTTATTTATAATTTATTTGCTGAATCCATGGTGATGCTTCAACTAGTCTAGGACACTATAATAAAGCTACTAGAACAATAATAAATATTAAATAGAGATCTCTTATGACAACTGTCATTTGTGATAGTATAAATCATTTGCTCTTCACTGAGCTTTCAGACATCAAAAAGTGCCCTAAATCATATTTATTATCTTCAAAAACATCTCTCAGATTATGGGTATACCTCCAATTCCATGGTGATAGATGATTTATCAACATCTCTTACCACAGCCTGAAATCTCTTGGAAATATTTTGCTGCTTTTGAATCTCAGCATGGGAATCTATGTTTTAGGTGATTTATAAGTAGGAAATACATTTGTTAAAGTATAAACAACCTGGACTACAGTTTGAAATACAAGCAGTATGAATATCTTTAGAAAGATAACTCCTCTCTCTGCACCTTTTCACCCCTTGGTTCCCAACAATACTGAACACAGTATGCTGACCAAGACATGACTGGGGTCCAAGTCTGTTCCTTAAAAACTGCAGTCAGTAAAGACACAGACATTGATCCATAGCACATTGACTAGTGTACCATTGTATGCCGAACAAAAAACTTGTTCCTAGCCTCCTATAGCAAACTTCTGATCTTTACTAAAAGGCCAAAAGACACAATGGCAAGGAAAAACCTCATTCAAAATTAAAACATTTCTGTTTCAACAGAAAAAATAGCTGACAAAACTTTGAAAGAAAGGTTTCTGCGTTGTAGATGCGAATGTATTAGTTGACTAAAGGCAGCAACTCTTCCTGTTTGTTATAACAATTACTGTAATTCATAGAGGAATGGGGGTGCCACACAGATCACTGAGCACCCATTTGGCAACAGCAAATTGGAGACTCTGCCAACCTGAAATGCTCAGCTACATTAGGAAGTTTTCATATCCATTATCCCTTTTCCCTCTGTTCTGTTTTGCCTAATTTAATCAGAGAGATCCTATCTGTTGTTTCAGTAATAAGCTCTCTTATGTTAAAATGTAAGGATAAAGTTTCTAATATGAAACTTGGTTGGAGATTTTTTTATGTTGTTTTAATTCTAGATTAATATGTAGCTTGATGTTAATCCATATTTACTATATTATACCACTATTTAACAACTCAAAATGCCCATTACTGCACTATTAAACTACTTTCAGGATTACACTTGATTTTCATATATATTAAAACTGGCTTTTAGTCTGTAATTAATTCACAAAGTGATTACATTTCCTTCTGTTTGCATTTACTTAGACGTTAAAACATATTTGGGTGACTAAGAGAGTCACCACCAAAGACCAAAGCGTCAAGTATGCCAAGCAAGAAAATTAATTAATTTTTAACCTCTGTTTCTGGGAGAAGGACAAAATTCTGTCTAACAAAAACACCTTTTTTTTGTGTGTGTAAGATTATGTGGAATCCTGGAGACAAAAGTGCAAAACAGGTCCAGTTCTTACGATTGTTGGATATGACTCTTACTGTCAGGCTTTGTAAGCTTCTAGAGAAAAACAGATGTGCTTTCTAAAATATCCATTTTGCATGTGCAAAACCAGCCTTCTGTGCATGGAAAAACGTACTAATATATAGGTGAAATGATAAAACCAGAGGAAATAAAAGAGTTCTCACTTGTCCCATCAGGACTGCATAGTTCTTCATTCTGCTCTATTAATTAGTCATGCACTTATATGTATGCAATGAGTTCACAATGAAATGCTTGGGTTTAAACTGTTATGCTATTGTTGGCCTGTACAGTAATGGCTTTGAGTATGCAATGCCTACAGTCAAGTGTCTGACAAATTCCAGACGTCTGAAACAGCAGTTTATTTAATCAATTGATCATAGGCATGTAGCTATACAGACAGGCTAAGTGCAGCCAGTTTTGTTCTTCCAAAACATGTATCTTATTTTTAACTTAAGAAATTTAACATCTAGCATCATCTGGAGATGTCATTTCCCACCCTGAAGCTTTCCCTCCAAATCTAATTTACAAACCCCATAAGGTAATGAGATTCAGAGTTCTCTGGGCTATAGTACTACTAAAGCTGATACAGAAATACCACATTAATTAGAGACAAAGGAGAGTCTCCCCGTTTTAAATAATTTGTCCAAAAATAGGATAATGCTGAGGAAAGATGGTGTCTGATTCAAAATACATCAAAATAAGTTAATGCAGCCTCCATTAACCAGAAGGATATATTTACTTGTTCAGCCTTGCTGGCCTGTACCTTTCAATCCAGTCCTGTGAACCTCTAAGTTTAGATTATTTATTAGGACTGAAGGTGCAGTGACACAGACAACATACTCTGTTAAGGAGTCTGGAGCCAGGTTGGGATCTACCAAAAGTCACTGACATCATCCTGTGCAAACCTACCTAAGAAACAATGATTTATCATCTCTCTGGCACCCTCTGCAGTAGCCTTGGGTCTTGGCCAGGATTCCCATCCCACTCCCAATGAAATCAGTGATGAATTTACCAGTGCCTTCCCTAAGAGCCAACCTAGCTTTTAAAGTTGCCCTTACATGGCAAAACTCCAGGTAGAATGCTCTGATCTTCCTTCCCAACACATCTGCTTCCACATTGTACAGGAAAATATATTGCACATCCCTGTGCCTGCAGACATGAATCTGACCCAAAAGCTACTGAGGAGCTGGGTCTCAGTTAAGTGCTCCTCTTTCTCCTTCTGGGTGCTTAATTCATTACGTATTTCATTTGCACATAAACAAACATCCACTTTCAAATCAGGAAACCTAGATAATTATGCAATGTGGCACTTTGTAGATTGAAAATACACAGTGAATATGGAAAAAACTGAATATGGAAAAAATAGAGACCTATCTGGATTGCACAGTAACGAGAAAACTTCTCGTTAAGAAGCAGAATCTACTGAGCCAAAATGTGTGCAGTAGACAAAAGTTAGCTGTACTAGAATTGCATCTAGTGGGTATTAAGCTGAAGTCCAGAAAACCTTCACATATCTAAATAATCTGGTCACTTGAGGGCTTCTCCTGGGAATTGGTAATGTAACTTAGAAAAAGTGGACTTCATATTTTACTTTTTATCTAACTGGCTATTTCCTTTCAAGCATTTCTCTGCATTTTTTCCAAGTGGTAGGAATGGATTCACCAGACAACATCAAACCAGAAGCAATATCTAATGTAGCCCAGTATTTGGTATGACTGGAATTTCGGACAACCATCATTTCTGAGGCATGGCTTTTGATCGTTGCTTTGCTGATAGCTGGCAAAAGGTCGGAAAACAACAGATCTCTGTCTGGTATCTATTTCACGTGGGTGAAAGAATCTGTTGGGATCACTGCTGTTTGCACAAGGCAGCAAGATGCACCACAGAGGGGGTAAAATGAAGAGAGCCGTACCTCGGAGCGGCGTCCTCTGTTGACGTAGACGCAGACGGGGCTGAAGGCGCCGCTGCCGCAGACGTACAGGTGTGTGCGGTTGAATGACTGGATCACACGCACAAAGTTTCCACAGCCGTGCTGCAGGGAATGCAGAAACAAATCATTTCACATTGGCAAATTTTACTGGATGCTGAGAGCTCCAGGGAGCAGACGTGGTTTGTAGTTTTAATAGTATCGTGAAAACGTCTAGTGAGATTGGTAGGCTCTAGATTGGAACAGCTGCTGATTTCTGTTTCCTTTTCGTCTGGGAATTGGACATTGATAGGGCACTAAAGAGGAGTTATAAAGGAGTGTGTGTATAACTTTCCCATTTCCACACTATGTTCTAGTTTTCATCCACATACTTCTCTGGACATTGCATGGGAAGAAGCGGGGCCTCTGCAGGAAAACAAGAAGTAACCTTATGAAGTGTCCTTAAGAACACCTCCTAAAAACTTCTTTTTCTCTTTCCCTTTCTCATCATAACTGGAGAAAAATAAAGAAGCCCAAATCTCAGATCCCCATTATTTGTATAAACAATTGCTTTCCAAAGCTTTCAAATTCTGAACAACACAAAGGGAGCTTTCAATGAATTGCTGCTTCATATTAAAGATCACAATAACACCTTCAAGTCAGCACAGAAACTAAAACAGATAGTTAAGAGCCACACAGTTTCACACTACTGGATTAGCAATTTTCTCCTACCAGCATAACCCTTTCTTGTCTTGATCTTTCCTTTTTCTCTATGGTCAACTGTTAATGTATTAGAGATTGAAAATAGATTTTTTCAATTTTCTGAATAATTTTTCTTGTTGAGATCCCAGAACTGTCTTTATATTCAATCACCCAAACCTTCACTAAAGACAGTGAGAACTGTATGTGTTCTGCGAGCACAGGGTTGGAAATTATGCTATTAGCCACCTTCTTGAAAATCAGTAGAGTTAATCCTTGTTTAGCAGACTGCACAGTTTATTTATAATTAAAGACATTCACATTTTTGGTTCAGCAGGAGCTGGTACCATACTACAATATCTGAAAACTGGTGCATAACTGTAGGTAGTTCAGAGTTCATAGAAGGAGTTTCTCCACAGGGAACACTGCATATCCTCAGTTAAGTGCTAGGTGTATCAGAAAAGGCCTTTAACCCGGTCAAAATATATTGTTTCTTTAAAGCTGAGGGATATTCCTAAATGTTTCCATTTTCTCATATCCAGCTATCTTAGTTTGGTTCAAAGATGGCTTTAGTAATGTCTGGCTATCAAAAATGTGTTTTTCTCAGGAGTACTTCAAATCCACAGTACAACTGTGGAAAGGGGAGAAGGGCAGGTGAAGGTAGAGCACTAGCTTAGACATGTCAGAGTGCAAACCAATACTTTCTTTTCTTGCTGTTTGCAGAAAACTTTTTTTAATGACTCATAGATAAAGGATTACATGCTGAGAAATTTCAGAATGAAAGTCTGGAAGGATCAGGGCCAGGAAATAATGTGTACATGAGCAGTTGCTACTCTGCTTTAGTACCATGCCGTGCACTTTCCAAAGTGTCTATGGCAAGAACACAGGGGTGGTTAAATGAACGGCTCTTTTCTTTAAGGAAGCCTTCTAGGGTAACCATCTGCCACATACTGTGCCTTCACTGATGACTTACAGACAAGTAACACAAGCTGGCTCAATACCAACATCCTCCTATTGTAATGCTGTCCATCAGAAGATGATTTTATGATCACTGAGCCTTTACCCATCTCTCTAGTGTTGAGCTCCACTCCACTGAACTCCATTTGCAATTTGCTACATGATTAATCTGGGTACTGCTCTGTGACTCCGCAACCCAACAAAGCAAGAAATTGTTATTTCAGAATATATTCTGTAGGACTGCCATCCAGGAGCACCTATATTTAGTTTATTTCCCTTTTTTATTGGAGTGGTTTTTTCTTTTAAATGAGTCTGGTCTGAAGTGACACAAAGCAGTAGTCTTTAGGATGGATGTTTGTCACATGCAGTGGCTAAACTGTAGATATTACTGTTGCTCTTTGGGGGGCTGATACAAAAACTCAGTCAGTAGCAGCATCTGAGGAACTGCCTTGCATTGGAAAGTCAGACATCTATGCCATAGGATCTTGTCACAGTGAATGGAGAGAAAGAGCTGTCATACTAATCTAAGCATTCCAGTTAGCCCAGTGAACATACTATTTAGAGGTGACAATTCCTTTTCAGTAACAAAGAAGGCAGCCAAAGATGACAACTTCAGATACCAATGTTTGTCTAATGGTAGGACAAATAAACCTCCCTGAATCTCCTTGGAAAAGAATTTGCTGATTACATAAAGTCCTTTACTAGCTGTTTCAAGTCTCTTTCTTTTACCTTGTGATGGTCACAGGTCTGATAGGCCAAAGGTTATTAAGTGTTCACTCCCCTCTTTTTTTTTTTTATTTGAAACTCTTAATGATTCTGAATTAATTCTCTGCTTCTCCCATTATTATCAGAAATGAAACTCACAAGAATGCTATTAAAATCGAACTGTAATTTTTAAGTTGCAAACAGTGATTTAGCACTGGGTTCTCTTTTTCTCATTATTTCAGTGAGCTCTCAATATGACATATCATTGATTTCAGAGGGAGCAGCAGCTGCTTTCCCCTTTTTAAAAATCCTGAGCACAAATAATAAGAAACAATATAAACTTCTATTTTTGGAACTCAATTTCTCTTCTGCAAGGCCCAACTGGGATTAAAAGAATCAGTTAAAGTTGATGCACACGGACATCCTTAATTAAGTATGTTGCAGGATATTAGCTGTACCCACAATCAAACTGTGGTGAAAACAGAGTTTCTATCAAAAAAATCTTTACACTAATGCAGAAACATTTGGGTACTTCAATGTGATTAAAAGATAGGGAAGTCTCAACAATAAAAGTTAAAGGTTATAAGTTAAATGGAAAATCTAGTACTTAGTACTGTCTTAGTCTTTTTTCCCCATAGATCATATATTTTGCATACTGCTTTCTCCTTAGAGTATCTTCTATCTTTTTCCTAATTTTGCCCTAGAAGACTTTCATTATAGGCTGGAAACATGGCTAAGACTAATGAACATTTGTCTTTAAAAAAACCCCATAACTATGTAAAGAAGCATAGAAAAATAGGACATGCAATAGGAAAAATACTTGGGTTTCAGTACCATAGTTATGAGGTAAGACAGTAGATAAGCTGCAATACCAACCATAACATATTTCTTCATAAAGACTCATTCTGTCATTCTTCAGCAATACAGTGAGTTATTTTCCATAGTTTGAAAAAGCAATTATTGCAGCAAGACTCCAGTAGGCAACCTGGTTTTATCACATTCATCATTATTTACAATAAATTTTCAAAATGAAGCCTACACCTATTTTTCTTATAAAAGGGACTATGGTGAATTATTGTAACATTGCAATGACTTAAGAGTGTATCACCTGTAGGGTTATTTAACTATACAATTTGTGTAGCTAAAAATAAATAGAAACACTAGGCATGATATACAGACTTTGAAATAAATAACATAAATTCACTGGACTTTTGCATTCATCCTGTTGTTTCCAAAATTAAAAGTTATCTTTAGATATACCTGCTTAAGTCCTTCAATAATTTCATTAATTATGATCCTAGATATATGCTGAGGAGTATGTCACCCAAGGTTGATTTAATCTAATGTGAAGGCTTCTGATTTCCATTGCTTTTTGGTCAAAAAGCAAAATTTTGTTTTTTCTTTTTTACAAATTTAATAGTGAGAAATTACAATTTTCTAGTGCATATTAGGTTCTGATTTCTAACACTAAAAAATCCTGCGGAAAGCATCTATATCTAAAGAGCTAAACATAAAACCAGAATAAAGATCTTTAGGAGCTGCTGTATTGTACCACTTGCTGCACTATCTGGGCCTTTCAAAATAGTTCATTTCTATCTACTGCCTTTAAAAAGTCTATAGGGAAATTTCAGTCCTTTGGAAGACACCTGAATTTAGATGGGGAAAAGTCAGCTGTGGTTCAAAATTACTTAGCCTCTCCATTGTCTGTGTATGCCATGGTTCCAGAGATCATCTTTACTTCTTTTAAAGAAAGCATACTGTTTTCCAGATAATTATTTGGGCAAGGATTATATCATGGGAGTAATCGAAAGAGGTGTTTGGGGTGTTCCCGAGTCGGGGGGCTTTAGGCTGCAGTGGGTACCAGCCACCTGCAGAGACCATTCCTGGGCTAAGCAGACACACAGAGCACTTCCCCTCCCCAGACAGCTCAGCAGGCTGTTCAACATCATCCCCAGGACATTTCTGGAAAAGTACTATTGCCTAGTAGCAAGAAAAAAAGGCAAAGAAGTGGACAATTGATATCTTTTTTCATCTGTCAAATTCTGAAGGTACATTCTATTTACATTGCTTGGTTTGGTTTTTTTCCATAAACTCACTTTGTTGCTTAGCCTGGAAAGCATTTAAAGAGCAAAACAAACATTTCATTTTGTTTTTGGCTGCACCCAAGATACTCTTACTTTAGTGCCAAGCATCTAAATTGTGTATGTGTGTGGATGTGCATGTGGATGATAACTTACCGTAGGATCTTTGCCAGCCATTTTGCACTCTTCAACCTTGTTTGCTGATGCTGGCCAGAAAATCTGTAAGGAAAGAAACACTTTTTAAGTAACATACCTATTACATAATTCAGACAAAATATCTTACTAACTCTGAGTTAATATTTTGATATCTTTTACACATTGATTATAAGACAAGAAAGGATTTTCATTCATAATTGAAACAACCAAGTACCCAGGTCTTTGGCTGATAGAAATTTAATTTATTAAACATTTTAAAGATAAGGTAATCAATGTATTTAAACTTATTTTTTCTAAATAAGGGATAATTTCATCATCACTAAGTTACTGTCCATCTTTTTACTTCTATAGAATGTCTAGAAAATGTTCACTAGAAATGAGAAGACTAAAACATTGAAAGAAAGGTTCTTATAAAAATTTTGACATTTTAATAGTAAATGTTTAGTAATCTTATGATAAAACCTCCGTACAGTCTTAAGACTTCAGGTTGATTTCCTGATTTCTCTCGAAGATATCTTGCACTATAGATGGTTTTCTGATAGCTCAATCTCTGAACATTTATCTGATCTATACTCAAACTCTAACATTAAGGATTTTTCCCATTATTTATTTTGATTTTGAAATGGACAAGACATCCATTAGAAATCCTCCCTAGAAACTTAGTATATGACAGATCCTGATAACATTTACCCTCAAGATAACAAAGAATAGCATTAAAAGATCTCTGTGTATATGTATATATGCACATATAGATGCATAGTTGTAGGTATATATGCATATGTATATAGGGTTTCTATAGGGGCACAAGATGAGCAAAGTGAATCTGCCACAAAAATAAATAAACCAACAAAAGAAGGAGTGAAATTACACAGATTAATTCTGAGCCTAATACTGGGAGATCACATTTGCTGCTGGGAAATGCTGTGTCTTTTTGCTTTCTGTTGATTTTTTTAACCTCTTGTTTTTCCAGACCTAAGTAGACTGATGAGATGTCTCACAGCTTTATATTGCAGAATATATTTCACACGAGAGAGGCTTTCTTATCTAACAGGACTCTGCACAGAATTAAAACCAGCCTGCTAACTGAAGACTGGAGTGTGCTGTGCAGGAGCAGAGCAGCTCCCAGATGAGGGTGGCCCAATGAGAATTAGCAAAAAGGTCACACAAGCTATTTGAGATCAGAGAAGGTGGCCTCCTTTCAGAGCAGGAATTCTGTACCATCAGGAGGAGGAAGGACGTGTTCACACCACCACGAGAGGCATTTCATTTAAATGTGTAAGTTGGAGTCAGCCTCCCTGGACTCCCTGCACCATCAATTCAGGTAGACAGGCATGTCCAGAGGGTGATTCAGAGCAAAGCCCAATTTAAATGCACTTAATCACCCTCCAGTGGAGCCTCTCTCTCTCTTCTGACACATTAAAAGCCTTGCCTCTTAAGGAAGGCATTTAACTTTCCTGTGCAAGCTGGATATCTCTGCCCCTCAGTACTCCCAAAGTACAGTAATGAAGCCCATAAATTAAAGGACTGGATGAATTGGCAGAACAAGGCCTTTATGGTATACTTTAAAGTAGTGTTATAGCTGTGATCATCTAAAAATAGGCAAAGCAAAGTCTGTTGAGAGGTTATATCTTAGTCAGGCTTCTGGGCACACAAGTACTTTGCAGGGCACCTATTTTAAAAACAGGGAAGCTGGATTTGAAACAGCTCTGGAGGGAAATCTGTGAAAGTGGTTTAAACATTTGATAATTTGATTATTTTAACATACAGACTGTCTACTGCAGTTTGGAGAGGTGGGACACAGAGAGCCCTTAGAGAATGGCATCTTGGCAAGTGAGAGAAGCAGCCAGAAAAAAAAGTGGTGTCAAGAGGGAGATGTGGGTCATAGTGTCCAAAAATCCCTCAAAGGGAGTTTTTTCAGTGACCCAAATGAAGGGTAAGGGATGACACACAACAAAAATTAGAAAATAGTTAATGATTAGGCTTCAGAGTACAAACCAAAAATTAATACAGTTGAAGGTTAAAGGCAACTCTGTCCTATTGTGTTTTGGTTTGTTGGTTTGTTTTTTTTTTATGCTCTAAAAATAATAGCAGGTATCTCACCCTTCCTTACAGGCTTCTTTTCAAAACACATCTTTGAATTATCATAAATTTTTGTGAGGAGCAGAAACCATCAATACATACAAATTTTTCTCATGAGACCAAGTCATGCTGAATGTCACTTCAAAATGAGTAAACAGATCAGCTTTTAAGCAATGTTTGAGGAGCAGCCATGCTAATAGCTTGTTCATCTTGCATTACACATAAACCAAGGACTATCCATTCAATAAGGTGCAGTCCTGGCTTTGGCCTGATACAAAATAATACATATATATATCTTTTTTTGTCTTAAAAAGAATGGCATATTATAAAGCAACCTTGAATTCTCAAAACAGAAGTTAAACTTACACTGAGAGGGTCCTGGCTTATATTATTAATATTCAAAGATAGAATATGATCTTTGCTGCCCACGTAGATCTGATCCTGATCTTCATCCATTAATAATATCCTGTAATCCAGAGGACTGTGAGATATCCTGTGATACTCAGAAGTCTTCGTTTCTTGCAGCTCTGAAAGAGTAAATGAAAGTTAGCAAAGCAGCTCAGGTGCCTTTTGTATTGCATGACAGCATTGATTTCTAAATAGAGGCACCTTTGAACACAGGTGGGGTCAATAAGAAAAGAAAAATCTTCATTGGATACTTGGCAATTAAGCAATGATTGAGTTAATGCAAATATTCCTTTCCCAGGTTGAAGTAATTCTTTTCTTCATCAGGTATTCAGAAATACCCCATAAAAATCAGGCATTGCTGTTATTCATTAATCTAATTAATTCTTATTTTAATGGCTATGGTTATTTACAGCTTTGGCTTTTAGGAAGATGAATACTAAATTAATGTGTTCAATACATTTTGAAGTTTATGGCAGAAGAAAAGCCACAAGATCAATGAAAACTACATAAGAACAGTTTACTTTCTTATCCTAATGAGGGACTTAACTAAGAACAGGTTTTTATCATTTTCAAGGTCAGATTTATTTTTTTTTAGTTCTTCATCACTGTGTATGACTTATTTAAAGAAGAAAAAAAGTAATTATTCAGTCAAGCCTAAATGTGTCCATTTATTCAGTTGTTTCTTTATAGGATTTATACCACGATATCAGAACTTTAGAACTAGCTCTATTTTTCCACACACAAAAAAAATTTCTTCAGAACAATAAAGTTAAAAACAACCTTTGTTCTCATCAGTGCAGGATCAGGCCTGTTGCAGGAATAGCATAAGCATCTGCAATACAGTATTACTTGCTGCCCTTGAGAAAGCTCAGCTTTCCTGTCTTTGCTTGGCCAATGTTTTGGCCCCTGCTCAGATTATTTTTCTTTTCAGTAATAACAGAAGGGATATTTCTCAAGATTTGGGAATGGAAAAATAAAACTTTGAGTATCAATTTGTCCTTATTAAAATACTTAACATATAATTAAGCTTTCTTGGCTCATAAGCTTTATTATTGGACTGTGTTCCCTGTGTCTCTAAAAGGGTGGCAAGTACACAGCACATATGAAAATGAAGCCCTGCTATAATGTTTATTCATAAATCTAAGAACTGAGACCACATGCCTTTTGCAAACTGTTTGTCTGGGACTATGGCTTGTCAGTGTTGCTAAAAACAAGGCTTTTGCTCATTAGTTTCCTACAGAAAACAGTAGATGTCCTATACAAAATTAGTAATCTAAGCCTTTTAGATGACTAGATTAATGTGGGCTAATTTGGAGAAAGAAAACTCTCAAAACAAAAATATTTCTGGATGTGTGCTCCGTTAAAAAAAAAAAAGTGTCTATAGTATGTACTTTCTGTGAAACAAATATGTAGCTGGAAGCATAAATTTTTCTTTGAAAATTACTTGGAGAGCAATTTTTGACAAGCTGTAGACAGCATACGGGCAAAAGCTGCAGTCTTGGGACTTATACCTGTCTACTAGAGATCCAGTGATTAAAAGAACATTTATCAGAATATAATTTGCATTGACAAATATGATATATAGTTCAATTTTTATCATTCTTGTTAAATAGTTTCCTAGTAAGGTGAAAAATAACTTCAGTTACTGGAAGATATGCTGTTTTGATTCACTTATATGTGTGACAACTTTCAGGACCTAAGGGTTGCCTACATGCATTTATGGTACTATTAAAAAATGCACCAAGCCAAAACAAGGAATATTTCTATTTCATATGTCCCCCAATAAAAGATAAACACAGTTTTACAGTCTGTGCCTAAACACACTGAAACAATACCAATTAAATATATATGAAAACTCTCCACATCCAGAAGTCTTTCTTCAGCATTTGAAAATTCAATTGTTTTACTTAATTTAAAAAATACTCCCTGTAAATTTTAGCTCGAATTTTCAAGGGCAGCTGGGAGATTCACCAGCATAGTCCCTTCTCATAACTATTTGATATGCTAGGGAGGAACAGATAAACTGGGAAAGGCAGCAGTTTCCCTCACAGCACTGGGTAAATGTGAGCACAGTGCTTGCACAATGTAATGCTCCTTATTGCTTCAGTGAATGAGAAAGACTGACAGTGAATAAACCACAACTGACATAAGAGATTATCAAAATCACAAATATAGTTTTTAAGCAAATAGCAATAGATATTTGATTTCTACAATATTCGTTTATTAAAATCCATCATTTTCCTGGATCTTAAACCTCTTTGCAAAGATATTATTCTTTCTAAGACACCTGAAGGGTAATCTGTCTCCATTAAGTGGCTGATGAGGAGAATGCCTTATGTCACTAGACTATGGAACTCACTGCATTCAAGGCAAGGCTTGAAACAAACACTCTCATACAGATTTATTACTTTTATTTCTTTCAGCGATGAAGCTTACGGTTTATTAACCTCTTAGGGCTACTCAAGAAAGTGGGGAGGGAATCTATACCTGAACACATTTTCTTTTAACAAAGTTTACCAGACAATCACTCAAGAAAATGTGATTTATTAAAGATTTACTATCTGGGTGTTGTTAATTGCAAAGAGTGGTGGCTGTAAAGATGCTGTAAGTTCTTCCACATTCCTTCTCATCTTCATAAGTTTTTGTAAAAAACGATGTAAACATTTACTGATGATGTAAAAATATGATGTAAACATTTACTATCATGGTTTAGCTCCAGCTGGGAATGAAGTTCCACAAAGCCACTCACTCCCTCTTTCACACCACCTCAGTGGGATGGGTGAGAGAATCATTAAAACAAAACAAAACAAAACTAACTCATGGGTTGAGATGAAGGCAGTTTATAGGACAGAAAGGGAGTAATACTGATAATAGAATTTTAAAAGAAAAAAAAAAAGATGCATGGTACAATTGCTCACCACCTGCTGACAGGTGACCAGCCAGTCCCTAAGTCACATTGCCCCATGGACAGCTCCTCCCAGTTTATATACTGGCCACGATATCATACAGTATGGAATAGTCCTTTGGGTTGTTTGAGTCAGCTGTCCTTGCTGTGTCCCCTCCCAGATAACTGTGTGTTCCCAGCCTCCACTGGCAGGACATCATGAGAAACTGAAAAGTCCTTGACTTAGTATAAACACTGTTTAACAATGACTGTGTGTTATCAACACTGTTCTCATCTTAAATCCAAAACACAGCACTAGACCAGCCACTAGGAAGAAAATTAACTTTATTCCAGCCAAAACCAAGACACCTTCAAAGCAAATTCTATTCTATGCTTTGGGAATTCAATCAAACATCCAAGGCAGTAAGCCCTGTATGGAAAATGATGCTGTAGACATCTCTGTGATTATGAACAATTTTTTTTTTTACAATAAAACAAAATATTATAGTACATTCTTTATGTGAATACTTGCCATCCTGTAATCTTTGTTTGTCCTTTTTTCATCAGTCAGTAAATTCGGTTTTGGCTTTCCTCAATGATAAAGCCATTACCAACTTGATCCCTAGTGTTAGAAATCTGATCTTAGAGAACATGTTATATAGCTCTTGTCCTTTTTAATGAAAAACAAAATCTTCAGTGAACTCTCTCCCCAAAACTATTATTGTTATAGAAATGCACATTTTGGAGATCACAGTGACTGGGAGTTTTCTCCATTCACAGTGTACAGTTTACTGACAGGCAGTTTAACACCTACTCTTTAATTATCCTTTTCATCAACCACAGAAAAAGTTAATGAAAGTATAATTATTTTTTTTTAAGTTGTGTTTTCACAGAAGAAACAATAAAGTTCTTGTGTAATATCTGTTAATAACATCACAAAAGAATTTCTAACCCTCAGAGCTCATTGTGCTGTCCAGAATAAAAGAGATTATGGCTATCAGAGAATGGAAATCCAGGAAGGCAGAGATATCTCACATAGCCTGTTATACCCAAATTGTCCAACATGCTTACAGGTTTATGAGCTAGATCCACTCATCAGGTAGTCTCTGTCTTATTTAATCTCACAACATCCATTACTCCTTAATTCAAATTCACTGGTGGCACAATGCTGAAAAAACAGCCTGACTTCCTAATTCAAGGAATGAACAATCCTTAGTAAGTAAGGTAAGACCCTAATATAAGTTACTTCCTTGGTGGATACTCTACACTAATATTGATATTTGATGCATATGCTACTGAAACTAATACATTTTTTAGCAGGATCTTCCCAAAATATGCTTATTTCCTATTTGCAGACCCACATAAACACTTGTTACTGAAAAGTTCAAGACAATCAAGAAATCTCTTTACCTTGAAGAGTTTGGAAAGCTACAGCCATAGTATGAATGCATCCCCAGGGCAAGTTCAAAGCACTGAGTTTATCCAGCTGTGGATAAACTACAATATGTGAGAGAGTGCAAGCAGTCGTCTCTGCTCTAGACCATGCCTGGGTAGCCAGACTAGCAGGGCTTATTTGAGCAAATCTAGGACCTTTTAATTTAGGATCCTCTTTGGTAAAGTACAAGAGATAATGTTTTCCTTTTCTTTCCTGCTGGCATAAGGATTAATTTTCAGAAGGTTGTTTAAGGGGAAGTTTTGAGCAGGGATTGGCTATATGTGCCTTAAAGCAAGCAGAGAGTGAAGCACAGCAATCCAGTTTCACAGGCAGCACCATGATGAAAGGAACAAACAGCTTTCCTGAAAGATGGGCTGTATCTCTCCAGGGAACTTCTGCTTCCCAAATCAGCATGGATTTTATGTAGCCAGAGTGATCTGGAAGTCAGCAACACAGTGCTGTTTTATTTCTGCATGGGCCATGGGGTGCACACATGACAGGATTTGGGTACAGCCAGCAGTAGGCTTGACATTAGATTCTAGTTAAGAAGATTTTAAGACTCTTAAGCCTCAGTGAATGTACCAACAAATATGCCATCCCATGCCAAATGTGAAATTGCAACACAAAATCTCACCTTCTAAGAACAGGAATGAAACTATTTCTGCCCCCCCTGCCCCCCAGTTCAGAGAGACACTGTCCATAGGATTGCTGCCATTGAAAGGAAATAGATTTCAAAAATCTGAGTGGATCTCAGGTATCTGCAAAGTTACAAAAAATAACTTGAAAAAATAAACACTTCAACCAGAAGAAAAGCTCTGTTTTTAGCTAAAATATTTTCCTTTCTACTCTGTACTGAATAAATTCTCTGTAATGTACTTTATTAGTAAAAAGAACTGGAAAATATTAGTTATAGGGGATTTAAGAAGAGTCAAAATTTTGAACTGTTGGTTTTTTGGCCTTATTTTGGACTTTTCAGTGTAATGACACAAACGGAAATAAATGTATTATTTCTATAGGTTACATAGTACCTGTAGAAAAAATATGCTACTGTTTTTCAAGTATGTGAGGTTACAATGTGACTCCTTGTTTCATTTTATGCCTAGAAAGACAACCAGGAGGGTCTGACTATTTCTTTTCAAAACTTCAGAACGAGTCACCTTTGCACTGTCAATATCCTTTTTCTTAGAAGAAATCTATATTGATTCCTTTTACTTAAGGGGGTGAGATCAGAGAGGTGTTAAAGCGTTTTGCCACTGCTCACACAGTGTTCACACCAAAGCCTGACCCTCGGGCAGCTCTGAACTGAAGCTGATTATGAATGGGCACATAGTCATATGGCCAAAGAGCCATAAGCAGCCAGATGTGCTACCAGTCAATCCCTTGTGTGCCTTAACCACACGGGGCCCAAAAAGCTCAGGTTGACCTTTGTCCTTTTCTTTATCTCTTTATCTCTTCATGCATGAGAAGTCTTTGCACTTTTTTTGTTGTTGTTAAGCTGTTAGAATTAAATTTGGCTTTTTGTATAGGGAGTAATAGGTTTGTAAGGACTGGAAATCACAGATGTGCACACTTGCTAGCTTCTGAATCTGGCTGAGAGGGGTTTAATTACATTTTTCGTAAAAAAAACCCCAACCTAAGTGAATGAGAGGGGAGAAAACAGATTTACAAGTGCTCATAAAATCACAGGATAACCAATTAACAAGATCACTTGGATGATAGGGAAGAAGGGACTTCAGACAGTACAGGCTGAAACAGGAGCCCTCTTTGCTGAGTTAAAATGTGTAATTTGCTGGAAGGAAACTTAATTGCTGCTCTTGGAATGAGAGCAAATAACACAGAAATGTCAGTGATAGCTAAATATGAGCTGGTTTAACTATACACCTTGAATGGTTGGTATATTTGCTAAATTGAGTTGAAAATGGTATTTAAACATTACTGGATTGAGATAGTGCACTCTTTATAAATAGAAATAATAGCACAAGGTGAAGTCTTTGAAGAATCAGGCCCAGAGGTAGCTCTAGTGTGTCTGAAGAACAATCTGTCACCTTGAGCAGCTCAGCATACATATTACCAGCAGTAAAACACTCAATAGCTCTTTGTGAAGGGGACCATGTGTTGATAGGAAAAGACATACCAGTTAATAGCTGACCTTAAGCAGAGTGTTCACATATGTCAGTAGGTGAGTCTCTTTTTTTTTTTACAATTCACAAGACGTAGAACCCTAAAATTGTGGTAACTCATAGAATTAAAAAAAAAAAAATAAATAAGAAGACCATGATAGTGTATTAAATGACTTTTGATCTCGGGGCTTTTGAAAAGTTGTAGTGAAAGGGGAATCACTCATGACATACTGCTGCTTTATTGAAACTACCAAAAACTATCAGAGAACTTCTATCTTTGATTTGCTACTTTGAAGAATGAAGAAGAAGGAGCAGCTGACAGTTTTGTGCAGAAGGAATATGCCTTCTAAGCCAAGGCAAACATATGACAAAAGGAAGTCACTTCTGTGTGGAAAAATTTATTAAGATGGCACTGTGGCACATTCATCGACTCAATGTGCTCCACAAGTTTAAATGCTTTTTTCTGGAAGCTTTACACTATTAAAGACACTATTAAATGATGAAATTTATTTATTTTTTTTTTTAATTTACAAAGATACTCATGATGAAGTGATACCACATTCCGCAACAGAAGCCCCACTCCAAAACAAAAGGGAAAAATGTCAACTTTTTCCAAACTGCAGTTGCATAGTTATTCCAAGTCTTGCCAATTATTCCAGTTTTGAGATTCCTTCACTGAGAATTATGCAAGACCACCCACGCCCTTCAGCCAGCCAGTCTCCCTAGGCTGTAGACACTTCCAGGCATAATTTTCAGATTATTCCTCCACCTACCTCACTGCAAATCTGGAATAACTCCTCTGAAGTCTGTATAGGTATTTCTATTAAAACAATGAAAAGGGGGTTGATTACTTTTTAATAAGGAGTGTGCAGTTATAGTTTTACTAGTCATTATCTTTATATAATTGCAGTTTGTGGGTTTAGTTTCAGAAGATGTCACAAACACTGCCACTGCGCAGAACTTTACAGAAGAAGATATCTGATTTTTAAAATATTGCCTGGCTCATTTCTGCCTCTTATTAACCTGGCCAGGTTTTATTTTTTTATTTTGTTTGTTTCAAAACCAAATAGACAATTTTGGCAGGCATGGAGAAGCACAAAGACAAGCCAACTAGGTTTAAGAGAAGCTAAACTGAGTGAGCCACGTCAGATGGGAGCCAGTCTTATCTGTGTCTTGTACATACTGAGCTTGTGCATAACAGCTCTCCAGTGTGCAAACTGCTCTCCAAGAGTTGTAAACTGCATATTTCAAAGTCTGCACATTTATACTGACTTTATCCTTTTGTTTCTTTCCAAAAGACATGGAGAGGGTCCTCGACCCATTGCCTAAGGCTGCACAAGCTCAACCCATCTCACCCATTAGCCTGGGTGCAGACAGTCACTTTGCCATTGGCACTTGAGATGTTTTGCTTTTCCAGCTGCAGGAGCGAGAACCTTTCAGTTGCCAAATAGACATTCTTTTTGAGACAGAATAAGAAAAAAAGGCACACCCGTGGAGAAGTGAGACAAATTTCATGTTATTTTACTTCTCTGGGAGCAGTATATCTTCTCATTGTAATCTCTTGTGTTTTTTCTTTTTTCCTAGTGCACCAGCAATCACGTCAGCGGCGGAATGGTTGGGCTTCCTCTTCAATCACACAGAGAAATGTTCCAAGTAGCTACCAGGCTAAGTGGCCAGCTGAAGCCCTGACTGTATGCAGACATAAAAACTCTTTGATACAAATTTAAAGAAAGATATGAGAAATGGAAGAACATGAATTATTGTAATTGTCTGTCTGAATAATGAATTCAAAATGAAGTTGGTGCTATTCTCCAAGGGAGAACTGGGAAACAACGTGAGACTTGTGAGCTGTTTCCTCAGTTCATTCATCTTCATCCCATTTACCACTAGTGGGTTGACCTCTGGTAGGAGAATGAAGCCTGAATGGACTTCTCAGTAGTTTTGCATCTCATTCAGGCTGTTATTTCTGTAATAAAGGCAAACCTTTTCAGGCTTAGGTTTGAGTATCTGACTATATACTCCGCACAAACTGACGTGTCAGATGATGTCAGCTGGAATATTTTTCAATACTGGGGAGGGAGAGAGGAGCAGGTAGAATCAAGTAAGATTTAATGAAAGGTAGGTTGTTTAACTGCTAAAATTGTCCTGCTTTGGAAGTTTACCTATTTGTTTTGGTGTAAAAGTGCACTTTGCAGGTGTACTGAGGTAACCTGTTGACACATTAAAACATAATTTGCCCTTTGTCAGAGACAGCTACTCCCCAAATGTGTAGTTTGAAGGTGTTAATACATTTTCATTGGTGTACTGACAACCATGTCTCTGAATTGTAATGAAGAACTATCAGATAATGCAAAAAAGCAACACCTTAAATAATGAAATTATAGTAGTCCATTAACTTCTTTTCTGACTGAAAAAGCTCTTCACATCAACTCACATGTGCAATGTTTCTTTTTTCTCTCCAACCATATGGTTGCTAAGGTGCAGAATTACTCATGTTGCCAGAGTTAATGAAAAGTCATTGAGAAAACACAGCTCAACCACTGAAATATTTCATTATAGTTTCTGTAATAAAGATCTCACTTCACTGTGACGGGGCTGAGGAACCCTTTTCATTATATAGGAGGAGCCCTTTACATATTATATTCCTTTCTCTCCTTCAAAGAGTAACCTCCCCAGAGATTCATCCAATCTCTGCATATCTAGGATTGGCATTACTGCCCTTGCTGCAGTAATCCTTGCCTTTATTGATGTTACCAACTTCAGCTGCAATTTTAGCCACCCGACTTTATCCACAGATCTCCTTCAAACATATTGTTCCTTTCTTTGGTAGTCACTTCTCACCCCTACTTTGTATAAAGGGGCAATGTAGCATATGCAGGTTTGGTTACTGTTTCATTATTATTATTATTATTATCATTTTAATCAAGTTAGGATTAGCTTTCAGGCAACGTCAGGCATAAAGAGATCAAGCTCAATCCCAAGTGCTTAGCTTTTATTCATTCTTCAGTAAAAAAGATGTAAAATTTACTTAGTTATGAGCTGAAGAAGGCTTGGAGGGCAGTATTACACATTCAAAAGAATTTCATTAATAAATTAATTTAAATGGACTGGTGAATTAAAGGGTGGTATTTTTAGACATACACACTTTTGAGTACAGAGGGATGCTTGTAAAAGCAGCTAAACTGTCTACAAAAATAAGTAAACAGGTATGTGGGATGGTGGGTATCACATAAAACTAGGGAAACCACTGCTTCCAATTTTAGTGTATTTTCTTGTTTCCTATCAGTTAATGGTAAGCATATACCTGGTGTCTCTACACTTTTAGCTATATATCAGATAATCATCTCAATATACCAGGTCTAGAAAGTTACTGAGACTGCTTTACATCTGGGACAGATAAAAGAAACACTTATTCTTGCTCCACTATGTGAGAAAACAAAGCAGCTAGAGGTCAACAAATGGCATTCCCCCTTCAGTGAACCTTCAGTGAACCCCTAGTCCAACATGATGCCAGAAGGGTCATTGTATTGGAGATAACAAACTTTACGAAAAGAGACAGCCCACTTGATTCCATAGATCCTTCACAACTGTATTTGTCCAAATCTCTTCTTGATTTTTCTACTTCTAGAATAGCAATGCTATAGAATAGCTGAATACTTCACAATATTCTTCATTCCTTTACCTATATTTCTTTGTTGTTCTCTTTGGTCAATTTATCCTATGTAGCCTAAATTACACTCTCTTTTTTTAATATTAAATTTGATTTTGCATCCAAGAAGCCACCCAGCCTTTCACACTGACAGGAAGGAAGCTACTTTCTGGATGTGGGTGTTTGGGATGCTTTCTGAAGCCAAAGAAAGTTTGGTTTGTGAGAAGAGCAAAGGTCAAGACTATCCTTAAATATTTTCCTGTTATTTATTCACTTGAAATACATTTTTCTGGTATATTAAATGCATTCACACCCATTAGAGGCATAGCCATGTGGTTTCATCAGATTGCACATTAAGATTTTATTTTTTTTTTCAAATTACTATAATGTCACTACCTGCTTCATTGGACACAGGGTTTTATCATATTCTCCAGAGGACTTTGGATGCAACTGGACATTATTGGTTTCATCATCAATGTTCACTGTTTGTGTTGCTAAACACCTAGAATTAAGTCTTTTCAAATTAGTTAAGAGGTTTATTTTTCTTGTCAACTTCAAAAGCAAAATACTTCTAAGCATGTGTACAGTGAAAATTATTTCATTTAAGCTTACTTTATTTCTGTAGGGATTTGAAAGGTGGAAATGAATCTGTCACTGCTAAGTGTCATTGATGACATGTGGCTGTCCCTACTGCTGGCTCAGTGGGAGTAGGAGTGCTGTGCTCCAGCCCCTCAGGGAGACAGTGGTAACATGTTTGCTGTTTAAACACACAAAACGTAACCGTATTTCATTCTTTTTCACACATTGAAGACTGACACAAAGAGTGAATTTAGGAGCACATTCCAGAGCTGCATGCTACCATCAATCTTCAAGTGATCACCAGCTGGTATTTGGGGGCACAATAAAAGTCATGTTTAGTGGTCTGAGCATAGCCTGGTGGATTAGACTCCACTCAACTCTAAATCCTATTCGGCTGGTATCTTGCTTTTTGACTTAAGATATGTCAAATAAACTCTCTGAGTTGCACATGTAAAGTGGAAGTAACAGTTTGGTATTTATCTGGCCGGGCTGTTTTTGGGTTGCACTTGGTAATGTACAAAGAAGCCTTTGAAATGAAAATTAAATAGCTGGAGGAAGTGTGTTTCACATGCAAAAAGAGATATTTCTTTGTTTGTTTGTTTTAAGTCCAGACTCTTCAGACTTAATAAGAACAGCCAAAACTCTGGTTTGGATTTAAGAGATAACTTTTATGCTTTTCTGTTTAGATTTCATCTGAACGGGAAGCCATTTAAATAAATAAACCTTCTGCAGTTACTCACTCTGTGTTTAAACTAGACTTGCCATATTTATTCGACAAGATGACCATCTAGTATTTGGCCAAAACAAGGAAAAAAAGTGTAAGAATTTCCCCTCTTTTATGTCCATGGATATAAAATCTACTCGTTTATATTCAAATTGGAGTTATGAAGCATCTCATGGTTACAACACTATCACTTTTATACAATGGTAGGCTCTAACAGGAGTGAGATATTAGTTAATTTAGATGTGCTGAACATTAACAAAGAGAAAAATAAAGATAAATAATTTATCCCAGGTAAAGGACAGAAGAGACAAGAACTGTAATATAATCTGATAAATTTATTACATGTTCAGGATAGAAAGAGCAAGTTAAAGAAGGAAGAACTTGAACAGCAATCCAAACCAGAAGGGTATTTAGATTCCTGGCAGATTAAAATTGGACCAATGCAGGTGTAGGATAGGAAGTGTTAATGGATTGTATAGGATAGAAATCAACCACAGCCATCACTTATTTCTATAGAAAGGTACTTATTGTAGCAGAGGATAATGCAAGCACCCTCAGCATAGAACTACTCTGTGTTCTTTACCCTGAAACAAAGTTAAAATTGCACTAATTTTAAAGGCAAAATCCATAGATTGTCTCCTTTGTGTATGCCCTGTACTTATATTTTGGAAGTGCAAGAAAAATGTCTATTATTTAAAGCATAATTTACAAATATCTAGAACAAAAGAGTTTTGTTCATGACCAGAACAGGGAGCTGTAAGTCAGAACTTCTGGGCACTTGCTCTCTGACCTTGAACAAATCTCTCACCCTCCATTTATGTCAGTTTAACCATCTGCTGTATGTTTGCAACAACACTTACCTGTCTTTCAGAATTACTATCAAGTTCAGATTATGTATGCTTGCTAAAAAAATAAAAAATACTAAACGAAAGGCATTTTTATGTTCAAGATATTATTCTAATTCAGGTCCCTGCTAACCATTTAGGCTTATTGTATAGTACATTTAAATCACTCCATTTTAAAGGTACACATGCTTTAGTGGTGCTGTGTTGTATAAAGTAATGCTGCTTAATGTACAATCCATTTAAACTCCATTAAATAGATAATGACAGGAATTCTATTGTAGTAGAATAGAACTCTCTATGACATGATTGTCACAGAGTAAATAGAGACAGCTCGGAATAGCTTTTAATCAGAATTAGTTTACTTCAGGCATGCTAACTTCACTAGATTCGCCCATGAGGAGGAATACCAAACAGTGACCTTTTGAACTCAAACTTGAATGCAAAATATTTTTTAACAGGTTTAAGTCTTTTAGATGGTGTTTATTTTACAGGGCTTTCACTATTATATAAGACATATTTTGACTAGTTCCCTTAAATAGCTTCTCCTTCATAGCATTTCACAGTATACTTTGAGTCTTTATCAGTTATGAAAAGCTAAAAGAAATTCTAATAAATTTTAATTTTGTTCAACGGATTTCTCATGGCTGCTCCTCTTTCCTGGCTCTGTTTACTATTCAGTGCTGTGCTATTTTGTGGTTTACTGGTACAGATGTTCCTAGAAGCATGGGTCTCTTGCATCAGATAACATACAATGAGTGTAGAATAAACAATTTCAACTTATTTTAATGTATTTTTAGTGGCAGTCTATAGTAAAGCCTAGATGTTATCCACTGAAGACACTACAGTCTAGAGATACCTATCTTTCTCATTTCTGCTACAAAAGTTAGCAAATCTACTCTTTCTATGGTAGTATCATTAGCCTGAGAATTACAACACTTCACACAACCCCAGGTTTTATCATCACTGACTAGTAGTCTGTTCACCTGATTTTCCACCACATTGCTCTAAATGTTCTCTCAGTACCAATAAAATCAATAATGACCTGGGTGAAGGGATAGAGTGCACCCTCAGTAAGGCTGGTGATGATACTAATCTGGGAGGAGTGGCTGATGCACTGGAAGGCTGTGCTGCCATCCAGTGAGATCTGGACAGACTGGAGAGCTGGGCAAGGGCAAACCTAATGAAGTTCCACAAGGATAAGTGTAGAGTTCTACATCTGGGGAATAATAACACCATGTACCTGTAGTTAGGGGTAAACCCACTGAAAAGCTGCTCCATGGAGAGGGACTTTGGCATCCTGGTGGACAATAAGTTCTCTATGGGACAGCAATGTGCCCTTGTGGCCAGGAAGGCCAATGGTATCCTGGGGTGCATAAAGAAGAGTGTGGGCAGCAGGTTGAGGGAGGTTCTCCTCCCCCTCTACTCTGCACTAGTGAGATCACATCTGGAGTATTTTACTATGCCCAGCTCAAGAGGGATAGTAAAATACTTGAGACAGTCTAAGAGAAAGATACGAAGGTGATGAAGGGACATCTCTCTGATGAGGAAAGGCTGAGAGCCCTGGGCTGTTTAGCCTGCAGAAGTCTCAGAGAGGATCTTACTAATGTTTGCAAATATCTGCAAGGGTGGATGTCAACTAGAAGGGGCCAGGCTCTGTTCGGTGGTGCCCTGTGTTAGGATGAGAAGTAATGGCAGCAGTTAAACACAGGGAGTTCCACCTCAACATAAGAAAAAAATTCTTCACTATTGAGAGTGACAGAGCCTGGCACAGGCTGCCCAGAGAAGTTGTGGAGTCTCCTTCCCTAGAGACTTTCAAGACTTGCCTGAATCTGTTCCTGTGTGGACTGCCCTGGGTGACGCTGCTCTGGCAGGGGTATTGGACTTGATGATCTCCAGAGGTCCCTTCCAACACCCACCATTCTATGATTCTATGATTCACCTCCATGAACTGGTGCATTGACTATGTTCCTGGTTATACTTGCACTTCCCTTACTGTAGCTTTGGGCATGTCACAACTATTGTCATCTCTTCTACAGGTAAACTCAGGACTGCAATGCCACTTCATATTCAAGAATATGATTACCAAAATAATTCACCAATTCACCAACCAATTCACACCTGTTGATTTCATGGCAAGGAAATATTCTGGAGTCTAGCAAAATACATTCATTCTGTTTTACATGTGCCAGACTCAAATAATTGTGCAGATATGATGTTACTATGCTCAGAAGTCTAATTCCTGAATCTAATCAGAGGCAGCAAAGTGGGCTGTCCCAGACTTGTCACTGCCTGTCAGATGGCCTGTCCCTTTATCACAACAGATCAATGCACAGTAGTCCAGAAATAGAGCAATTAATGATTTACACCTTGTAAGATAACGTGCACACAAAGATATTCATCCATCAGTGTTGCTCATACCAATTGCAATGCTCACAAATCTTGCACTGTCAGAAAATACATCACCTTTTTTCAGGTTTAAAACATGTCAAGACAATGGGGACATTATATTTTAGGCTTGGATAAGAGAGAAGGGAAACCTTAGCAAACAATGGCTATTCTGAGGAGAAACTTTTTGCTGAAAGAGAGAGAAATAAAGTCATCACTATCAGGTGTTTTCTGAAATGAAGGACAGTGACAGAAGCACTTGACTTTCCCTCACTTTTCTTGTTGATTTCAACCTTCTTCTGCAGGTTCCTGGGTTTGTTTTGGTTTTCTCTATTGATTGGAAATGAAGCCTATCTGCTTAACTCAGACTAGATAGCTAACATATAGATAACAACATTAGATGTAGGTGAATTTCCTCAGTGCAATAAAAATACAGCTTAGGCTCACCTGGTACTTAAAGGGTGTCTAACAGTGACAGTAAAAAAAAAAATAAAATCTAAAAACAGGTAACTAAGGACTTTGTTTCTTTCAATAATTGACTTTTGCAAATTGAAATGAAAAAAAATCTCTTTATAAATATATTGAACTCCAATGTAATTGCATCAAAACCCTCTGAACAGGACAAAAATCACACAGAGAGTGGGATAAATTAAATTGTTGGATTTATTATCTAAGAAAGCAAGTGACACATGAGGAAAAGAAGGAAGAGAAGACAATAAAATATCTGCAATTTGAATATATTTACATTAATTTCCTGATAACATTAAATACCCCTCTGCCCCTCACACACTAAGCCAATGAAAATGAAAATTCCTGAAAACACTATTTATAGAAGCAATCAGAATGTGACTTTTCATAGATGCAAAAAAATAATCACATGAATAAATATTTGCAAGTTCAGTCAGGCTGCATGTTACCAATTATTTAGATGCTGTTGAAAATGAGCACTGTGCAGATCATGTAATTAATACATTTTTTTCTCCTTCAGTTCTGCTTTCCTTTCTCCATCTCTCTAATAAGGCAAAGGACCATTAACTGGTATTAACTTGCATACATCAATTGAAATGACAGACAGTCCAGCTACAAGTGTGAATTATAATGGGCTTCTAAACACTGGTTAATATTTCTTTTTTAAAATTATAAAATGCAGTTGCTAAAAGACAATTTTTGTGCTGATCCTTGGTCTCCAAATTATTCATACAGTGTAAAAATTCTGCTTCAAGTAGCTGACACTAAAAATCCATTCAGTTGTTCAAGTATGATATTTTAAATCTCTGACAAGGTTATTTATAATTATTGTATTAATTTAATTAAAACAAGACCTATAAATTACAGTTATTAATAGTGGTAGTGTGTGGATGTGGGCCTAACAAGTGAATACAGAGTGTAATTTGTCTGAACTGTTTTTTCTGC
The DNA here is from genome assembly GCA_024611195.1 of Ceyx melanurus. Lineage (NCBI taxonomy): Eukaryota > Metazoa > Chordata > Aves > Coraciiformes > Alcedinidae > Ceyx > Ceyx melanurus. Next base: position 78,859 of record JANHGL010018282.1, read on the forward strand.
TGTAATGATAGTGTTACTCAGGAGACATTAGTACTTGGCTAGATTTAATTGAACAAATGAAACTATGTCAATAGCCTTGGGAAAAACATTCTAATCAGAAATGAGCAACTAGTTAAACAAGCTTACCTCCACACTGAAATAAAAATAAAACAGTAAAAGCATAAAATAACAGCTGATGATTTAGATATGATGACACAAAAATGAGCATTATCATTCTACAATAGATAACATAGTAAAATATTCCTAGAATCTCATCTCTTTTGCTACATGTCAGTGTAAAAACACTGTGGTGTGTGTGACAGAATACCACACTGTGATAAGGGACACATCATTTCTGATTCCATTTCATGACATGGGAAATAATGCTCTCACAGCTTTTGTCTCTGTGAATTCATTAAGTCTACACATTTCTGCCTAAGTCTTGCCACTAAAATGATATTCAGTTATAGAAAGCCAATTGACTTTGCTTTTAGCTGGCATTACCCAAGCATTTCATAATGAAAACCACATATATCTAGTGACAAGGACTTTTTTAGATGAATCTGAGCTTTGCTACTGGTCAGCTGTGTAACTGTGGGCACATCATTTCATTTGTCTATTTCTCATGGGTTTGCTCTGTCTTGTTTATTTAGATTATAAACTCTTCAAGATGGGGCCACAGCTTTTGAACCTCTTTGCAGAAGGGTAGGGGCAGCACATTACATAATTTCAGTTTATTGAAATATCAAAGCAAAAAAAGTTTTATGGGGACTTAAATAATTTTGGAGAGGGCTCATAAAAATGCCTGTTCTTTTTTTAATTAGTTCTTAAACAGTGCTTTTGGCTGCAAGATTTTAGGTTTCTAATTTGCATTTCAAACAGTGTCAGAGCAATATTCTTATTGGAAACTTTTCTTCAGGTTGCCTTCTGTCTGCTTCATTCTGTTGGGAGATCTAGGACAAATATGTTATCATTGCTATTGAGTCACTCAACCCACACTAACAACTCCAACCAAAGCCAAATCCTCTGTGGCCATTAGGATTACAAACAGTGTAAGCATCATCTTCTGGAGCAAATAAATGGGCAAGTAACACACAGGGAAGTGATATGTAACCACTGCCTTTGAATATTAAACAAGGCAGGTCAGTAGAAGGTCAAACATATTTTGTACAGCAGCACAAACCACAGGCACAAAGTCAGGATTGCCACTAAATTACAATGGATCTGCAAACATTATAGGAGGATGAAAACCAAGGGTATTCTTCCAAAAACCAATAGCTTCATCACCCCTTCTGACTCAGGGAGTACATAAGCAATTAAGAGGGGCTCAGGATGTCCATTTTAAGAATTCCAGGTTATCTGAGGGTAGGGATGGCTTGCACTAACCTTTCTTTTCTGTTAAGAAAGTCAAATCCCAAGAAGATGGGAGTTTGTCTGCACACTGATCAGGCTGTAGAGAGCCATACAGTCTGCTGCAGGCATTTATTTGAAGTATTGGATTTAGGAGCCCAATTTCTATAAGCTCTGCAAATTCTCAGTGAGAGAAAAAAAATAGAGGGTCAAACAGAGCAGGGGAGTAGCTCAGATCCCCTGAAGCTCCCTTTGAAGGAACTGGCCTTCATTTGTTGTATTGAAACAGAGCCTAAATAAATGAATTTCTAACTAGAGTTTACCAATATTCTCAGTTTACCTCATCTACATAAGAGCACACCTAATCTTGTCAATACCCCCTGGGATCTCAGATTCTCCTTGAATAAAAGATCATAGATATTTTTCAAAACACCAGGCCTATAGGTCAATGATTATGCATTTTTTTCTTACATTTTAAAATGCTGCAATGTCATGCATGTCACTAACATGAAACATTAGCAACATGAGAGTAACCAATTGTAACTTTAATAAATAAACTTTCTATTTTCTTTTTATGGTCTTCAAAAGAGATTAGTTTCAGAGCTGATCCAGCCTCTGTAGATCTCTATCTCTGGGCTCACTCCTTTTACAGTCAATGGGTTTCACAAGACTGTAAAATTCTTATTGTATTTTCAGTAGGATGAGGCTAAAAGACTGAAATAAACCAGAAACTTTTAAAGAATTCAAAGAGGTTACAATAAGAAAATAGGGGCAGATTTTCATCTGTTACAGTTGTGATATGGTCTACTACAGTAAAGTATCAAACTTCTAGAGTTTAACTGATAATGTACAATAAGTTCCACAGGAATTCTCAGGAACATAAGCTAAGCATCTTTAAGTGCTCTCTTGGACCAGTTTTAATTTTAAAAAAAATTAAAAAAGGTAAAAAAGAAAGTTAAGAAAGATGATCACATATAAGGGGAAAGAAAGAATGAAAATATTTGGTTAGTTATTACAAATGGGAACAGCTATGTTTTTAAATACAGAGCATTTTTTTAACAAAAGATAGGAAGCAAAATTTTAGCTGGAAGTTGTAAATAAACAGTGGGCTACCACAATTATGTATTGCTATCCCAGCAGAGGAAATAATCATCAAGAAAAAAAATATAATAAGAAACAAAGAAAATACCATTCTACAAATGATTGTCAATACATCTGAAAATTGTATTGCATGCTGTTTTCTTCCTCCTGCCACTATGTATCTTGCTTGGATGCATTTAAGTACAGCCATTTTCAAAAGTCATTCCAGATTAATGAAATAAAGAGGGATGACAGAAGGATATTCCTCAGGTACCTAAGATGATACTATATCTACCTGATAATTTATTTGTCAGACAGCATTCATTTACTTTGGATTCAAAGCAAAATTGCAATGCAATCTGTGTTGGAAACAGTTGCACCTTTGTAAAGAAGTCTGAGAAATCAGACAGAAAAAGTGAAATTGACATAGTAAAAATCATCCAAGACTAGAAGTGGGAAGAGTATTTACTTCCAAGGCACACTTTCATGTCCTGTAAGATCAATGGTAGTACCTTGGTTTCTCTTTACATGAAAGGAGAAATACTTTGGGAACAGTCACTCCAGAGGAGGCTGTATGAGGCACAGCCAGGATCCTGTCTCAGACAGAGCCCCAAAGCAAGTTGGCTCCTCTGAAGCCTTTTCAATGTCCTTTGAGGGACCAAGTACTCTGGCTGTGTACTTCATGGGTAGCAAATAAACAGCAAATGCTTGAGAAGGAAAATGCAGAAACCCCTACTTTAAACAACCATTAATGGTTTGTGGCTTAACTAAAAGTAACAATGGCTGGAAATACAATCTGAATCTGTTTTTTTCTACATGGGTTCATATTATGCTGTACAGTGACCAAGACATTTCGTAAGATTCAGTCCAAATTTTACTGTCCTGGGAGGACAGGTTGGTTGTATATCCCTGGAAAACCTGTCAGAAGGAAGTTGGCTCTTCTAAAGCCCACACCAATCCACTGCACTCCCAGCCTCCCACATTACAGAAGATGAGCTAAGACATCACTCAGCCCATCTGCCTTTCCTACCTTCTAAACACGCTTCCCCTTGTCCTTCAGCAGAATGTATTTGACTTTGTTAACAGCTACTAATAAAAACGTTTGAGGAATAATGAAAAGTTTGATGTGAGCAAAAAGTAGTATTTTTTTCTTGTAAAGAAAAGAACTGACCCAAACTAGATATTCTAAAGACAAATAAGCATGCAATCTGGGAACCCAATTTTCAACCCACAACAGCCTCCAAATACAGCATGTGCTATACAAAGGTTTATTACTTCCACACCTTGTTACTGGCATTGAAGTCCACTGACAACTTTTAGTTTTTCTGACTTATCTTATTTGACATTTGTTACTCTTGCTATACTTAACATGCTTGCACTGAACGTATATGAAGCTATTTGTTATTTCTGTTTCCTATTAGCAGAGGATATATGTCACTGCATTAGAATGCTATTACAATGAATAAACTCATCACCACCCTGAAAACAAAAACAAAAGGGAGAATAGGAAGAAAAGAAAAAGAAAACCCAGATGCACATCCGGAGATAAAAAAGTTCTAAAGTTCCCTAAAAAAAAATACATATTTTGGCCGTGTATGTATATCTTGGCGAGTCAACTCCCAAATGCAACATGTAAGGGCTTCAGCCCAAAAAAGTAGAAGATTTTTTAAATCAACCATTGACATGTCCAGTAGAAAACAATTTTCAAAGAAAATTCATAGAGTGAAGAAGAATTTATGTTTGTCCCAGTGTGCCCAGAAGGAAGCAACAAGATACGCTGGCCTCCAGTTAACCCTGCATCCTCTTTCACATCATCAAAGAAAGGTGCAAATTTTCATTCTCTTATAAATATCACTGCCTTGAGGAATATTACACAAGTCAAAAGTTCAGAGGAATATTTTTTTAAAACAAAGAAACAAATACACTTGGCAGAGAAAGAGAAGTGTTACAAGTAGTCTGAATAGCAAGAAAAATGCAGTCATTTTTGCCAAGCATTGGCCTACACTGATAGGCATGAGAAGAAGCGTGACTAAATCTAATTCAAGACTATTTCTGCTAAAGGAAATCAAGAGTTGCAGATTTAAGAAAAATAAGTTACTGGTACTGCAAAGATCATAAAGCAACCATGGAAACTAGCAGATTATTTTTGTTTTATAATGAGAACAGAATAAAAGACAACGACTCAAACTTTGTGAAATAAAACAATAAAACTTTCTCTCTTCCTCTGAATGAAGCCAGTTGCTAAGATTCAAAGACATTTGGTAATTTCTTCCTTGAAATCTTATTGCGAATGTTGATTCCCACTATTCTTCTATGGCTCAGCTAGAAGAAGAGCTGAACTCCTTTGGGAGATGTGGTCTCACCTCCAGTTTGTTCAGAAGTGGTTTAATATTTCCCGAAGTTCAGTAACTGTCAGAGTTACTTATTCAGTCTTTCCACTGCCATGAACAGAAACATGATTTCAGACAAAAAGTTAGTCAATTAGCAATGCTGAGTCCTACACAGGGCTTGGTCCAAGCCCATTAGAGACCTCCCAAGTTTTTGTTCCTGAACACACCAGACTCCACATGAGGGGTCATGTGAACGGTCACATCCCCCACATCAGGGTACTTGCAGAGGGTGGGCAGGGCATGCTGGCCAGGGGCTGAAGCCAAGGACTTATTCAAGGGAACATGCTTTCCAGAAAGTGCTCCTGAACTCTTCATGGGGTGCAATACCCTGCTCTCTTTGGTCTGCAAGCTCATTTTTCTTGTGCAGCAGGACAGTCAGCAGGTCCTGGAACACACTCCAGAGGCAAAAGTAATCCATGACATGAAAGGAATTGATGTGAGGGTGACTGTATGAAGTGAATCTTTTGTATAAAGCATGATTCATCAGATATGGCATTAGTGGCAATAGAAAAACTTTATAGATAAAATAGAAATGCAATATAAAATACTGTTTTCAACAGGTTAAGGTGATGGTGAACCAGTGCAAGCTTTGTCAAACAAGATGGCACTAATGCTTGGCAGGAGAAGTAAGTCTGAGTACAGGAGTAAGTACAGATGGAATATAAGCTGGCCTTCAAACTTGTGTCTATCAGCAGCAAAGTAAATATTTTATTGAGGCTCTCCCATTGGTGTAACCAAATGAGCTGTAAAAATAGGCCACATAATAATGAGTTTTAGACAATGTTTCCCAGCACAAATGTTTCACAGAAGCTTCATTTGTTGCTAACTCTGCATAGGAAAATCATAAATACTAGTTAGAAATATATAGGTCTTTATGGACTCATAATACATTTGTATCTGTTACAACTAGGATTAAGCTGTATACAGCTAGACCTGAAGGCTAAATAATAGCAGATTTAATTAATTTGTTAAAGCCATATAAAGTATTCAGCTTTCTATGTACAACAATTCTATTCATGCAGGCTGACTGAATACCAATAATAGCCTAAGAGCAAATCTAGCTATGAGACAATGCAAGTATTCAAACAGTAAAAATTACATGTTGCAATTAGTTAATATGGTAAAACTAATAAAGCAAGTGTTCACAGTGAAAGTGATAGAAAATAGTATACAAAGACAATAAAAAGTATTATTGCACTTGGTAAATAAATATTTTGCCTCTCAAAATTATTTCCTTCCCCCTCCAGTGAAGCACACGGCCTCACAGCTGGTGTCCAGGAAGACCTCCAGTCCTGCCTGATACATACATCCAAGGAAAAAGCAATGCAATTGAATTGCTTAATTTTTGGAGGATTTCATTTTCAGTAGGAATGGCCTGCTTGACCAGATTGAAGTATCTTTCTGTGACCAGATCAGCAAACTTGGCATGAAATTTTGAATCCTTTCTTTTGAACTTTGCCTATGAAGAGAGCAGGATGTGAACTGTTCATATGGATGCTATTATTTTATTTTCAGTATATTACATAAGGAAATCTGTTGGAAGGAAAGAAATAGGACCATTGTCTCCAAAGAATAAGGTCGGTGCTCTTGACCTTCTTACAGGCCATTTTGAGTATTATTATCATACTCAATATGGTGTATTATCAACTTAGGTCATGTATACAAAGCAATGTAAAAAACAGTAACCAACATTTATTTTGAAGCAGATAATAAAACAATAACTTGCAGTAACACTGCTCCCAGGATCCCAAAAGAGTTTAATGAAGTCTTAAAACATGGCCTGGAGAAGAGTGAACACGGTATAGAGAACACATCTCTCAACGACCAGCTCCAGGTTAAAGGGAATAGCTGTTCCACACCACAGAGCAAACAACACTCAAGCTGGAGGATAACAATAAAAGAATAAAGAAGCCAAACAAAGATGTAGATGGCAGGTCAAACACAAAAGCCAGAGGCTTATATTTTATACAGCTATACATGGACTCATACCCACTCTATGCATAGTCTTCAGACTCCAGTAACCTGCTTTCTGTTTAACATTGCAACTTCCAACAGCACACAGTCATCAAACTTTATTCTGATTTAGGAGCTGGTCAAGCCCTGAATCAGCAGCCAAACTGCAGCAGCAGCTGGGTGTGCCTGGGTGCAGATCCAGCTCCAATTAACTCCACAGCCCTGGGAGCTGGCGGGATCCTTCTGCGAACCAGAGCAGCTGCAAACCCTAGGTGGGGTGATGTCTCAAGCTGTCTGCAATGCACATTCATTTGCTAAGTGTTGAAAAATATACTGTGAAATATTTACACTGAAAAATCTTATAAAGCTATGTTTTGACATAGAAGATGAGTTCTGTGGCTTTTGAGTATCTATGTGGAAACTTGTGGGTAATACTGCTTTATAATGAATGTCATCCTCTAACTGTCCAGATCTAGATATATAAAGATAGCCAGGTACAAAGCTTTGGAAAACCTTGGCCAGTGCTCTCAGCAGTACTTGCCAAGGCTGAAAATAAGCATTGCATTGATCAATCTTCATGATGAGCACTAATTAGCTGGCAAAATACTTAGGAAAACATGTATGCTATAAATAAGCAAAAGGATCTTTCTTTTTTTCCCATATGTTAAAAGGAAAATGCTTTCCATGTCAATGGACCCATTTTAACATGCTCTGGACATTCATATTATTCCTCATTTGATCTTTTCACTGCTCAGACCTTCAAAGGTACATTGGCTGCATAGCATTTAGGCCAAAATGTACATTTACATGCTGACAGGTGAGCTAGCTATCAACAAGAACAAATTAGGGCAGAAGAGTTTTAAATGGTGAAATTTGGGCATATGGACACAGATTTCTATTTCTTTGGCATGATCTGTAACCATTAACAAGTACCTGCTGCTCCTCATGCTCAAAATAAATATGAAATCCTCAGAAAGTCAGAGGCTTCAATATTTGAAAAGGGTTTTCTGGTCTTTTAGTGTTGTTGTGCAAAGAATGTCTACTCATCACCCTTGAAAAATAGCATGTCCTAGATCACCTTTTAAACCATCCTTTGGAAACAACAACGACAGAGACACAGAATATTTCTTCCCTGCTCCTTTGTAAGGGAGCATTTGACCAAAAACAGCATGTTAAGCCTCAATAGATGTCGAGCACAGAAAATCCACAATAATCTTGGAATGTTTTGTTATTTCTCAGTGTCAGAAAAAAAAAAAAAGACAAGTAAACAAACAAAGATAAAATTCCCTAAAGGGATTAAGAAGTCTGTTATACACTTGATTGAATTGGGAATATATTCTATATTTTTGTGTTGAACTTCTCAAAACTTAACCAACGCTGAGGAATACTGAATGATTTAATGGTCATGTGAGGTTTTCCTGTCATATAACTGACCAAAGCTGTGTTGCCTCATGTAAAATCAAGTAAAATATGCCACATAGAAATAATCCAATCATCACCTGCCAATCCTCACCGATCATCACAATACTTGGTAATTAACTGCACAGGAAAGGTCAGGGAAGGAGGCATCGGAAATGAGATTCCTGTGGCGAGGTCCTATGTACAATTTGGTTTGACCAAAACAACTTACATCTGGACAAAATTAACACTCATACTGCAGATTCTTTGAACTCTGAGATGGTGGCCAAAGTGGCTTGGATGTAAATGAATGTATGTGTATATATATAAACATAGATGCACACGACTCAAAAGGACTTCCAGCTAAGTTTTCTGTAGGGCCAGGGACCGAGACATGACAATCTGTGTCACATCTGTTAATGTTACATTCAGTACTCAACCATAGACAAAGAAAAAGCACATAATGTGATCAAGTGGAAGATGCATACGTGGAAAAAAAGGAAAAAAAAAAAAAAAGGAAAAAAAAGGAAAAAAGTAAAAAAAGAACACTGTCATCTTCGAGGGCACATTAAACAGTGAACTGAGCTTTCAGATGTAAACCACATGGCTAAGGCTTGTAATTTACAATACAAGAGTCCAAAAATGTAAAGAATCTCATTACACCAGCCAGGTTAAACATTTAAATTCCAACATGGAAAATTATTCTGTTGGTAGCTTTCTTCAGAGCTTTGCCTTCTGTTAAATCCTGTATCCCCACCTTGACTCAGAACTGCCAGGACTGCATACATCAAGTGAGAGAAAAGATTTAAGTATGTTCTCTAAGCAGCTTTCCATCATTTACACCAATATTCTCCCACTGTTTATAAAATTTGCTGGTTGACGAGGCCTAGAACTTTAATTAAATTCTAAATATAAAAGACTATGTCTTCAGTATCAATGGAATACAGCCAGAGCAATGTAACATTACTGTAAAACTGGCACGGTGTCATAGTAACTCTATCTTTCTAAATCCAAAATTTAGGTTTGCAACCAGAAAAAGACCTACTGTTCAAATGCCTGAACGCATTTGTCGCTCCTCATAAAAGTGTGCAAAGGAAGGACATATGTGACACATGCTCAGATTTCTTGTTTCCATACCCTTTCTTCAAAATGTTCTTGCAAAATATGCCACCAAGAGCATGATGCCAAGTGCCTTAAGGGTCACGCTGGACTTGCTTCACAGGACTACAATGATTATATCATGGTGGCGTTGACATGCAGCCATGCCCAAACAGCTGCTAAAGAGATGACAGGATACCATCTGTCAGGAAAAACCATGCCCAGCTGCTGTCTAATCTGAAGATTACTTTGCTGACATGATGCAGATGGCATGAAAAGTTTCATTACCAGGTTAGTTAACCAAGTCAAAGAAATCTGATGTTGCACTAGCAAAAGCCCTTCTACAACTAGAACAATAAGGCTTAAAGAAAATGGTGTTCATGCTGTGGCACAGCAGAAGGCATTGCAATCCACCAGACAGAAGATGAAAGCTAACAAGATACTAAAGGATCTGACAGACTCTGCTGTAAGGCTGCTAACACTCTCTGCCAGGACAATTTGTTCTTATAAACAAATCAGGTCTGTCCTCTAAGTTCACCCTCCACGTGACACAAGGAGGCATCATGGACCTCTGAGCAAGAAAACCTGCAGGTCCCTCTGTCCAGGTAGCTGTCAGAAGGCAAATCTGGCCCAAAATGCAAGGGAGAACATTCTCTTAGGTAGCTTTATCACCCAAGTGAGCAATTAAAAGGTTTTTGTTTCTTGGAACACTAGCTTTCTGCTTCTTACTATCAAATTGAATTTAATTTTCTTCATCACTTTGTCTATCACAGGAATTGGTAGCACCTCCAAGGACTTAAATAAGCAGTTAGCTGACATTAACAAGTCCATCACTGTTCTTTCTGATGCTTCCAAGAAAAAAATATTTGCTGTAAGCAAAAAGATGCTAAAGTACCCCTTTCAACATGTTTATAGCTTTACACTACTATGATCTTGTTTTCTTTGTGATTCACATTGCATGTCTGCTAAATGGAATATATTATACAGATTTCATTGCTGTAACCTGAAAAGTATGAGAGGAATTTTCCATATGAAAGGTTTAGCAATACAACTCACTTTCAGTAAGATTTGCCCTGTCAGGCCATAATTGCTCCTGAGAGCCCCACCCTCTAATACTTTCAGTAAAAAAGATAATGTAATTTCATAATACAGGCAATGTACTGCATTTCAGAAATATGTATAGTCCTTTAGTCTCTGCCAAAATTCATAAAATAAAAAAGATAGGAAGTAATGCCAAAAAGAACTTTGTTTTAATCATCATGTAGTTAGTTTACAATTAGCAAATGCAGTCATTCCATTTAAGGTTACAATCTGAGGATGCAGAAGTCATAAATGAGAGTGTAGCTAATAAAGAAGCTGGAAGAGCAATGTGTTCTTTCATGCTTTTTCATTTCTTAAGGAAGGAATTCAGGGACAGTAACAAAAGAGCTGCTGTACAATTAATAAGATTTTTGAATGCTTTCTCTACATGCTGTTTTAGTAGGATCATATGAAATACTAATTCAATAAACTGTAAACTGTCCCTCTCTTCCAATACACTCTGTGTAGCTCTTGTGCACGAGTATACAAGAACTGGCATGGTTAGTGATCAGCAATGTTAAGGTTTCAGAGCTGAAATTCCTTTTAGATGCTTATGTAAAGCATCATTAGATACATCTTAAGATGAAAGTAAATAATGGAAATTAAGTCTTGAATATGAACTCTCTGTGGACTGCACTGACCCAGACTTTGCATTACCAAATCCCCGTTGAAGTGACTCAGACTGAGCCCAGGCATACACAATAATCTAGTTATCCTCCTCTCTTGCATGCCTATAGTAATAAAAAAAAGTGTCTGCGTGGTGCATTTGTTGTGCAGCATCAGTAATGACTCCTTGATGAGAAATTACAGACAGAAAACTAAGGTACTTGCTCAAAACATCACAGCAAAGCTGTGAAGCAGTCTGAAGATGAACCTCCATCTACAGAAGGCACCACAGCTACTTGGTCAGCCTTCTACCAAAACACAGACAGACAATATTAGCAGAAATGGAATTTTGCTTCCTTAAACATGAAAACCCTGATCAGGACACATAGGACATTCAGAGAAGCACAGGAGGGGCTGTATCATGTTCATGCCTGTGTCTAAAGCAGTAATGTAGGCTCTTTTGAACTTGGACAACTGAGATGACTTCTCTCCGCTTCAATTTACCTATTGAATCATGTTCCCTGCAAAGCTTTTGATGGTTCTTTCTCCAAAAACATTATTAAAATGCCAAATATTGTTATTGTTGCTATCATTCAAGTTTCGAGTCAGCAAAACAGGTCTGAATATCTTACAAACAACCACTGTATTGAAATTCTTTACATGCTTCTGTAGCGTAGGCTGGATAAATCCCTGTAAACATCATGGGTTTCTTAGACCTTCTTTATAGAAATGGGAAAATTTTAATTTTCAGCTACTTGGGAGAAAACGCATTTTATATTTTCCAAAGCAGTGTTTTCCTTTTGAGGGTAAATAAAAAATTGTAAAACATATAATAAACTTTCCACTATGTCTTCCATAAAAGCTAGAACTATTGCTCCATTCATATACAGAAAGCATGCTGCCAGTGCTGCTGGTCCCAGTGGAATCTCTTTTCTAACATTGCTGTACTAACAACAACATCTACCAAGAGTGAGAAACCACACTGCCCACCCAGCATTCGCTGCAGCAAAGTCCAGACAGTATTGGTTGCTGTCTCTACAACATCCTAAACACAGGAGTGAAAAGCTGCCAGTAGTCATTCCTTTTTTTTTTTTTTTTTTTTTTTTTTTTTTTCTCTGCATTTTACAAAGAAGCAGCAGCTCCAAGAACAACTCTCTGGCCGGGTGCTGTACATGCTGACTTGGAAACTCATCTCTGATTCTAATCCAAACCAGCAGGCTGTGAAGAAAACCATAGTCTCTGAAGTGCAGCAAACATTCCTCTCCCCACACCAGTCTACTGAGACATTGTGTCATCAAAGATTTTATTGTCTCAGCAGGTGGGGGTTCTGTGCCTCACAGATACCAACGTTTTCTATTACAAGTCAAACACGATGCAAGGCTTTTTAAAGAGACAATTTTTTGTTGAATGGCATGAAAAGCTTTCTGTACAGTACAGACCCATATCAAGCCATTTAGCTGGCAAAGGGCTCAGTGTGCAGAAAGAGCTCTTCTGCAGTCACAGCTCTGTCTTAGGAAGATTTCCCCCTATAGCTATAGAACTGAACAGTTATGCACAGAAATGTTGAAGACGTATTTGTTTCAATCCCACTGTTATTAAAGTAATTATGAGTCCTTAAGGCCACTACTGCCATCCAGTAAACCAATTTCAAGTACCTGCATAACCAGAACAACTCAGTGTAAGTGTCCATTGTACCACCTCCTTCCATACTCTGCATTGCTGCCAAGTAATTTTCCTTTCCAAAATACTGTACTTAAAATACAATATTGATAGACTTGTGTACATATCTCTGCACTTAAAATTCAACAAGATAGAAGACATCTCCTATTTTATCCCTAAGAGTATAGTGTATGCTCTGTCATATTTTGATGTATATGTTGTTTTTAAAAGCTTTGACTCATCTGGGAGTGCAAGGTCTGTACCCTGCTGCATTTCTGGTGCAACAACCATTTCTGATATAATCTAGAATTCTTTAATTATTGATTGGCAAACCTGATGTTTTCCTGGAGTACAGGAGTGGGCTGAGATATAAGAAGAGATGCTGTTTAAATAGCTGAACACTCTCAATACAGAAGCTCCTGGATTGTAGTCTCTCCCTTTTCCTCCATAGTTCAATCTAGCACCTACATTCAGAATTGCAAGCCCAGTTCAGAGCTTCCCTATTATTTCAGTGTTTTTTAGAGATGCACTTGATTCTTAGTTCCAGGGATGCATCCTGGAACCAAACTGTATGCAAGACTCATCATGTTATTGGAACTAAATCTGTCTTTTAGAGTAACTATAGCCATTTCAGACAGTCAGACAAATATGTTCCCCCTAGGTCCCTACTATTTAATCATGGAAATATTAAGTGATTTTACAGCTGGAATCCCACCAGAAAACAGATACTATATGCATTCAGAACATTAAGTATTCATCATTCCTTGTGGGAGTAGCTGATAACAAATGCTAACAGGCAAGTGGATTTGGCATACATGTGAGGGAAAGGCTGACCTTCACAAAAAAGTGTTTGATGAAAAAGAAAAAATGCATTTAGAGACTGTATTGAGAATGCCTCCCCTTTCTATAGATCCAGAAGTGTTTTTAACTCACTAATGCTTTAACCAGACACACCATTTACTTCTACCAGCCAAACCAACCTCATTATTATTATTTCCCCGTGGCCTTTATTATTCTTTATCAGCATAATGAATCACATAAATCCAACATGACAAATGTATCTAGCTTCCAGTTCTGCTGTGCTTACTTCAGGTGTGGCATCATGGAAGGATCAATCCAAGTAAAACATTTGTGTTGAACCTCAAATAAAATGAAAAAAAAAAGTACAAACCATCAAAAGACCAAGTCCTGACCTCAGCCAGAAGCTTTCACCTCCTTCCTTGAAAAAACCTACCACTGCTCAGTGAGGGATAGTGGCTCCTCTTGGCTCACTCTCTCACAATCAGCTTCGTCAGTTATTTATTCTCTCCTCAGTGGGCATATCACTAATCTTGGCCTAAAAAATTAGATACAGGTGCAGTAACACTTCCTTCCACACAAATATATTTTGTGTGTATGTGAATTGTTTGGCTGAATCCCTCTTGTAGTATTTATCTTCAAAACTAGGCAAATCTAGGCTGTCTCAGCTCTTCACAGGGAGGTCCCTTGAGCACTATTTGCAGATGTAAAGAAGTCATATTCAAGCAAATGTTAAATACCAGCCCAACTGCTATGCCCTTTCAAGACAAATTCACTGAATCAGGTAATCTTTTTTTTGTTGTCCATATATTTGATGCAAATGTGGTAAATTTTAGAGATATAGCGTATTCCAGAAACTTGATGTATTGCATTCTTGTATTTTACATTACTTAAAATTATTACTGACTTTCTAAAGAAGTGAGGCCCTTTGAGATACTACCAAAGAGCCACTATAGTTATTATAGTAAGAAATAATTATTTTCCTGGATTTCATTGTTCATTATTTGTTTCTTTAATGACCTAGTACATAGAGACAAAAACTTTAATTTGTATGTCTAGACTACTCCAGCAGTAGAGAGTTTTCTGGTTAGAGATCTAGCTAAACAGATGTTTCAATAAGCACATTTAAGGTTGAAAGAAATTAATAACACAAAATGAAGCTATTTCTCTTGGCACTTCCCAGATTGAAAACATGATCGATCTACTTAATTTATTGTACACTTTACAGAAGAGCATATTCACTATGAAGCAGAATGACCCTACTTATTTACTCATTTGCAAAATACTGAAAATACACTGGGTAGGATAACAGTCTGATCATGATACTCATTTTAAGAATGATCATTTAATCCACAGGACTTCATGAACTTCATCTTAAGCCAGGGGGCAAAATTTGTTTTTCTTCCTTCACTACACTGATGTTTAACCTTTTAGCAGCTGCTCTTTAAACACGCTGCCCTCTCTTCATCTCCTGCTTTCTGTCATTGCATCTTTATTCACCCTCAAAGCCCTGCTGCTGCATCCTCACCAGCCTCTGCTTTCTTCCTTTTCCCTCGAGGTGCTGGTGTCCTCTGCAGCCTTATTGAAGCCTTGGCCTAATGTGCCCAGAGATCTCACAAGGCTGGACTCCACTGCACACTACACCTCACTTCCCACATTGAGGGTGGACTGCTGCACTTTTATAAATGTCTGTTCAGCAGTTCAATACTCCATTTAATATTGATGATCAAAGCCACTCAAGAAGCAGTGAGCAGCGATTAAAGGTGAGCAAACACTTGAGATCACAAAGAATGCTCCACTGCACAAAATCAAGTTACAAAACCATGAGACCAATAGAATTTCCACAGCAAAAATTATTGGCAGTAACAATGGAGTTATATTTCAATTTACATTTTTCCTTCCTGGTATATATGGTTCATTTCAGCAGCTCAAGCTGTATTTTCTTTGGGCATACCGCATGGCTCTGTTTAAGTTTCTGGTTTAGACAAAGTTGGGGTAAGAACATGGGACAACCCTAGAGGGATTCCAGAAATGTTAATAGGCATCTTCAGCACAGGAAACTCAACTCAGCACAGCATGAAATGGAAAAAAGAAAAGGGAAAAAAGTGTGAAAGCTGAATGAAAAATGTGGGAAATGCCAGGCTTATGGAACTACACACCACAACACAAACTATGGCATCACTTACAGATGGCAGCCATCCCAGACCTGGATCAGGAAACAGGCAATTTTGCAAAAGCAACTGAAGTGTGAATTTTGGAGCCACCTTTATCTCATGAAAAATCTCTGTCTTATTTCCACTGAAACTGATGGCAGGATATTGTCTGGTTTTATGGATCTCAGTAGACTTAGATTTGCTTATTTTCACTTGGAAAAGTGCTCCCTAATAGAGCCCAAAATTATGGCCACTAGTACATTTTTGGAGGAAAGGTTTCATTTTTAAGTTTATGTAGATGTTCATTTCTAGATATTTCAATTTTAAATAAGCAGTCTGTACAGCCATAACATAGACTATGCTGGAGAGACTGTGAAAATTAGGTAATATTTATAGCACTTATATTATGGAAATGTATGTAATACATAGCTTTTAAAGAAGTGTATGTAATTTATCAGTATTATTCATTTCTGATATATAGAATACATAATTCATTAGCATCAAACACCAACATCTTGGCCTCCTACAAAACTACTAGAGAAATATCAGTTCTCATTCGAAATTGTTAAAGTTTATAGATTGTTGCCAATTACTTGACTAATTTATATTTCAGCAAAGGCAAGAAATTAATATTTTATTTATTAAACCACTAGTTTCCTAGAAAGTTACTGTATTGGACCAAATCAAAATGGAGAAGCAGAATTAGTAAGGATCACAAAGTTATATACCAGCTCGATAAGATGATGAAGGAACAATACACATAGTACACTTAAAATATTTTTTTAAGTGTAAAATATTTTTTTAACCTGCTTAAGTCTGCACAGTTTACATTTCTCCTATGAATCCCTTCTACAAACTACGTCAGTAGCTCCCTGCCTTGTCCTTCATGGATGTGGGAACAACTGTTAACCCCCATGGCTGCAATGCTTTTGAAGACAGTTATCAAATCCCTTTCACAATAAGAGTGTTCTCCCTTCCAGACTAAACAAACCTAGTTATTTCAAACTTTCCTTGCAGGTCATATCTTTTATACCTCTTACCAGTCCCATTGCTTTCCTTCAGATTCTATTCACTTGTGTCTACATCTTTGCTAAGTGCAGTGAGCAAAACTGCACTTGTCGGTGTGGAGTAATTGACTCCTGTGCCTGAAATGGACATTTCCATGGAATTATCTGACACACTTATTATCTCATCAGTTTGCAAGGTAGCACACCTATCTCCAG
The DNA here is from genome assembly GCA_024611195.1 of Ceyx melanurus. Classification (NCBI taxonomy): domain Eukaryota; kingdom Metazoa; phylum Chordata; class Aves; order Coraciiformes; family Alcedinidae; genus Ceyx; species Ceyx melanurus. The sequence goes on from JANHGL010018282.1 coordinate 95,626, forward strand.
TTCTCTGATGTTGCTGTCCAGTTTACTTCCATGTATCATTTGACCATTTCATTTCTTCTCCCTAATTGCACACACAGACTTTGCAGTTCTTCTTACTGAATTTCAATTTATTCATTTCGGACCATTTTTTAATCCAGTGAGATTATTTTTAGCTCAGATTTTATCCTACAAAAGTCATGGCACCAATCTCAAATTGGTGCAATGTTCAAATGTGGACATTCTATTCCATCATCGAAGCTGCTGCTGCAAATATGTAATAGAAATAGATTCCAGACAGACACTTTGCTAGTGAAGTGCTTCCAGTTTGACAGCAAAACAGTATTCTTAAATTATTTTCTACCCGGCAAGCATATATTAAATTAATCTAGACCTTAAATCTATAGTTTGGTGTAATGAATTTTAAATGTAGCAATGGTAAATTAAGCTGTAACAGATGCACTTCCTTACATCCATAAAAGCAGACACACTATCAAAGAAGGAATCTGGACCAGAATAACATCTACTTTAGTCCTTATAAATCTACTTTATTTGGTTCTATTCATGTCACTATCATTCCCACACATTTAAACTGTTCCAGCATTTTGGTTAATGTGGATTTTTTTTGGATTCTGTGATTACTGACAAATCTGCACTTTTTTTACACTCTCTGTTTACCTCTTTGCAAAGAGCAGCCTCCTCTTTGTTGATGCACCATGCTCTGATCCACTTGGATATTACCATCCTCCAAGGACTCTTGATCAAAAGACTCACTAATGCAGCACTTAGCAAGTAAGAAAAAGTCATCTATTACGTGGTTGAAATTGAAGACACAAGTCTCCAAGTGTTACACTGTGGAGTTTTGAGTTGGTGGCAGGTAGCACTTCTCTGAATGAGTATTGAGGTTGGGTGCAGTGTGGAAAGCACCAGGGATGGTTCCTGGCAAATGCTTTGGAAGCAGATGTCCTGTTTTGGAGACAAAGATAATTTTCAGTGGAGACCTGAGCAAACAGTTCATGCTTCATGGCATCTGTAGCCAGGAAAATTCCTAGAAAGTTGTATTTGCTGGTAAAAACATAGCCTTGGAACTAAAGGATTCCTTACACTTTCCTTAAATTTGTCTAGGATAAACTTAATCAGTCTCTCACACTTGAAAACATCAAGCTCATACAAGTATCTTTTATACTCTTCTACTTGCATTATGACCAGTATTTCTTTCTTCATCCTAACCTGTGAAACTTGTAACCACAATGGATTTGCTCTCTTTTTTCAGTCTGCTACAGATTTGTACTTTTCTTTTGCATTTCTTTCTCATATCAAGACCTGCAGAAAAAAAAAATCTTTGCAGTACTTTTATATTTCAGATTCAGTCTTACAGTAAATTGTCAGCCTGCTCCGAAGTAGTACTTTTGAACAGAATCATGGAATCATAATGTTTGGAAGAGATCTTTAAGATTATCAAGTCCAACCATTAACCCAGCACTGCCAGGTCAGCACTAAAGCATGGTACTCAGCAGCACATCTTTTAAATCAGTCTGGGGAAGGTGACTCCTCCACTGCCCTGGGCAGCCTGCTCCACTGCTTTACCACCCTTTCAGTGAAGAAAATAAGAGCATTCTTCACTGACTTGTTAAGTAGCAACTGGTGTTTCTAGGCCAAAGTCATATTTTATTGGACACCGCTATAACAAACATTTCAAAATAGTTTTGCATCATGATAGAATGTATTAGAGAAATAGCGCTTTGCTTGTGCCCAGCAGACACCTTCCAGCCTGGACCAAAAGCTGCATGTCAGGCCAAGATGCCAGACCAAAGGGGAAGAAACTTGTCTCAGATTAACACTTTTCACATTCTCAGTTTTACACCCTTTCTACCCTTCCTATATGAGGTCAAGCAGGGTATGGAGGTAACCCCGTCAACCAAATAAGGGTAACACCAGGAGGGAGGCTGGCCTGTGGTCAAGTAATTTCTCTTCTACATTTGGTCAACAATGGGCATCTCATTGCTCTTGCCACTTAGGGATAGAGAACTGAATCTTGTAAAAAAACATACATAGCCTGTGATTTTTATGAGCATTACAGCAATGGTACAGCTTCAGCAGATAAGGTAAGCACACAGAGTGCTTTTCAGAACACTTTTGTGCAGTTTTTTGTTCATTCATTCATCTCTACTTTAAAAGAAAACTAACACTACAAATTTAAACAGAAGATAGAAACTGCCTGAATAAAACCTAATGTGATCTCTATGTTATTATGAATTAAAATATTAACAATTATAACACGTTTCTTTATTATATCAGTACATTTTTGCTTAGTACTCTAACTCATTCAGCACATGGAATATTGAATAACCTTGAAGTAATTATATATTTTTTCATCTTCATTCTTTAATGATAGGAATTATTCAACCTCTCTTGAAGACACTAGTTTTGATTCTTCTGGGGTTTTTCAATCCTTCACAGTGTAGGATCTGAGTGTCTATAGAGACACTAACTGAATTACTATTATAATGTCAATGAATATATTATAATGTTAATTGAATTTAGGAAAAATTGGGGTATGCAACTGAAGACATACAAATATATTTCTTTATAGACTTTGATATTGCATAGTACTTTATTTGTGCACTTGTATGCTGCTTATTATAATGCCTCAAGTTTAAAGATTTGTCAGTCAAACAGGAATCTCATCCCAGCTGAAAACATTTTGTGACCATTTTAACACACTGCTTAAATTAAGTGGCCTACCAATGTAAATGAAAACTCTGGAACAGACAAGAGGAGGACTTAATTCCCTCAGAAATATTTAGGTTTGGTTTGTTTGTTTTGTTTTGTTTTCCCTTAGAGACACATAGCCAGGAATTGTGTCACAGGCTCTGATTAATTCCAAAGATGGAAGTAGCTTATAAAAAAAAAAGAATTATCATTTCACAATATATGAAAGAGCTCAGTTAAATCTAGGCTGCCTAATATTCTAGTCTTTCATTGTCAGACCTGATCCTTCAGTAATGTTTTCTTCACGTGGCTGTGTTTTGGAAGCATTTAGTGATGAATCTAATTCTCACCCGTGGTCTCTCACCTCTATTTCCAGGTTGATGTGAAGGGGGAGCTCTGTGAATAGCTGACCTAATATACTAAAGGCCTTCACGTTTCACATTTTCTGATCTTTGGTAATACAGTTTGTCAGTTTTTCGCTTTTTGACCAACCTGGGATGCTATCAGAAAATGCTGACAGGCTCCCTCCGAGAGTCTCCAGAACATTGAGGTCATGGGAATCTTTCTACTGACTTCAAGCGACAGTGGATTAGATTTTAAAAGCTGCCAAAAGCTTTTCTCTATGTTTCTCTGTGTTTCACAGGTCTTCAGATCATTGTTCAGACAGGCAACACACTAGTATGTACACTGAATCATGACATCAGGCTTAGTCTGCCAGGCTGATGTGTGTAAGTACCTCACCTACTCGTACATTGCAAGATAGATTCCACTCTCAGAGCTAAGGTAGCCAAAACCTTTGAAGTACTCTTTAAACATACATAGTGCACAAATAACCTGGTGGTTTTGTTTCTTGCTAGAGGAAATTTTCAGTGTATTTAAAATGTCTTTTGATGCTCCCTGTAAATGTGCAAGCAAGAGGCCACATGTCCTTTCGATGAAACTTCAGTTGTAAATATATGTAAAACTCCTGGAAGAGTTTGGAACAGTTTGAAATAAACAGACACAAAGAATTGCACATACATCACCAAAACACAGCTTAGTTAAATTTTAAAAGCTCAACAAGGCAAACTTTTGCTCCCACAAGTTACAAAGGGTGTTTAAATAGCTCTTTTTAACTAGTTATTTAAACTAAGAACACTGCGTCTGAACAGGAGATTAAGATATACCCTGGCTATGTGTTTCAGCACTTTTTAAACAAACCCCCACAAGCTATGCACATTAGAATTAAACAGACACAATAGAAATGACACCCCTTTCTCCTGCATGCAATTTGCACTCATTCCTAAAGCTGAAGTCAAAGAAAATCTGTGTGGATCTGAACTACTCAGACCTTCTATTTTACCCAAAATAATGAAAAAGGAATGGAAAGGGCTGTCTCAAGACCTCTTGGAAGCAAGTCTAGAGAGGCAACCTGCAAAGGCACTGATAGAAATGAGACATAGGTTCTGTAAAATGAGCTATGGGCTACACACTGAACAGATGCCAGCTTAACCTGGGAGCCTGGGGATCTCATTAGTCACCATTCATGACAAGAGGACAGAAAACTTGTTTGACTTGATGAAATTGTGTTTTCTAGCCACAGGCCTGCTCTTGCCCTTGCTAACTAGAGCGCATACTTCAGGTGAAAAAAAAAGATGCTATGTTTGTCCCGAGCAACAGAAAGAAACAATGAGACTCAGAGCATTACCATATAGCATATGGAAAGAGAGGAAAAGGATTCATGTCTTTAACAATGTAGATGTCTGCAGTTCTATTGTACTTGGCACTGAAAGCTGCTTCCTACTGCTCTGAAAGAGACAGTGATACACTGTTCAGTAAGAGCACTTGAACTCCTCTGAAAGACACTAGGGTATGATGTATTGGCAGCAGTGGCTGCTTCTGTGAAGCCACCAGGATGTCACCAGTGGCACTGTGAATGGCTTTGCAATGGCACATGGCAAAAAAATTGTTTAGTTCAATGGAAGGTGATCCATGCAGCCTTTTATCATTGTCAACAAACCACAAAAAAAGGCAGGATTCTTTTAAAAATCACCCTTACTTTAGGGCTTTCACTTAGGCTTTGTCTTTCAAACATTAAATCCAGCTATGGTGATTTTTAGGTTTTTTTTTAAAAAATCTACCTGAATTTCACACACATATTTACAACTTTGGTTTTCTGCAGATTTATTCCAGCTTATCAAAGTCCAAAGGGGTTGATGCTTGTGCAAGAAAAAGCCACAATTTAAACTATTTTAGGCCAACTTATAGGGTAGTTGCCAGTCTTTAAAAATATGGAAACAACTCACAACCAACCAAGGAGTAGTGTACACTGACTGTATTCCTTGGTAGAATCTCCAGTGTATCAACTACAGCCAGGCTGCTTGTCACCAAACAAATTACCTTTTTGATTAGCTTTTACAAACATTCATCTTTTGCTGTCCCAAACATTTGAATGAGACTAGGCAACCCCTTTTATCTAAATGAGTTGCTGTTGCACAGTGTACCATTAGCTTATATAAACCTGCTGCTGTAAGCATCCATTACTACAGCCTGGTAGTGGCATATTGATTTTCAAGCTGGAACTACTTCCCTTGAGACTGGAGAGCATATGGCTGTTTGTTAGACCTTCTGGGTAAAACATGTTGGTGGCTAAAAGGAAAAAGATGGTAAAAGTGGGTGTATTTGTGACTTTTTAATTATTACAATTCTTAAAGTAGTAATAATTCAGTCTTAGTAGCTGTCTTATTTTAGACGAAGTAAGTTTCTGACTGAGTATCCCACTGTATCTTTTAAACAGAAATTCATGAGCACTGAAGTTACAATTAATAGCAATATCACAATGAAACTAATAGATTTTGAGGATTTTGAGCTAAGTCAAATATTGAAAGGAAGCAACAGGGACATATCTATAGGTAATATATGTGATTGAGATTTAGAGCTTTACTACCTAGTGAAACAATACTTACTACAGGGTTCAAAGCAGTTTGGGCAACTTTAAAATCAATATAAATGAGAGAAAGAAGTTATTAGGCAGAAAATGTCAAGGAACCTTTCCTATATGGTACACATCCATGGAGTAGGCCATAGTCTGAAGTGATTAAAGTTCCAGTTCAGAAGATCACATTATCAGAAGAACATTCAGAATTTAATAAGTAATTCTGGTTTAGTAATGATTAAGGACAGTCAATCATTACTGTAATGTGACCCCTGAAAGGAGCAGGAGCTTACCTATGACCACTGTGTCATAAGTAAGTGTTTCCTTTTCTACCACTCAATTTAGTTTAGCAGCACAGTAAAATGCTTTGCTTCCATACTCACCTTTTCTTCAGGAAAGTAGCCTAGAAGCAGCCTGGACAAGTTGAAATGCAAGCTAGTCCTACTAATACTTTTAATATTTAGACTGAAAACTATTTTTACCCAAAGAGTCTCTCAAATCTTTTTACCTGTCCCAAAGACTTGCTTATATTAGGAAACAGAGTAAATAAGCAAAAGAAAATCTACAGTAATTAATGTTTTAGAGAGCCAAATATTATCTAGAAAATAAAAATACATATATTGGATGTGTTTAAATACATGTGGGCAGATCACAAATCAATACTCCAAGATGCTTTAAAAGTTCAGCTCCAGGCAGAGTTCATTACAAGTGTTCAACACTTGCAGAAGCAATAAGTTGCATTACATCGTTTTAGTGATTTTAGTGATTTAATGATTGCTGAGCTTCCACTTCATGGGCACAAGGATACGAAGGCAGAGAAAGCAGTACCCAGTACTGGAGAGTGAGCACAAAGGTGGGAAGCAAAGCAGGAACAGGTCCAGTGAAAAAGCTGCACATATTGAGCCCTTCACAATTACCAGAGTGAATGGGAGGAGAGGCAAAAACATGTTATGAGAAGACAGTGGGCACTGTGTTCCTCACAACTCTCCCCCTCTTCCCCATAGCTCACTTCAAAATACTCCTGTAATACCAAAACATAAGACAAATATGTTTCTGGACTGTTAGAGGAATGTTAAATCCTCTGAGAAGCAAATGAGTCCCTCATGGGAAATACTTAGGCGCATTACAAGAAAATGTGAGACACTTGAAGCAACAGGAAATTTTTATTAATCTTCAACATGATTTAATGAATACACAGCTCTTCCTTTCTTGGAAGCTGATACATGGCCCACTGAGGTTAACTAAATTAGACTCCACAGCAGACTAACCAAAGCTTTTCATTACTTTTCTGAAAAACACAAAACAAAGCAAAGCAAAAAAACCTTTGCCACTTTAATTCAGCTCAGTACTTTCCTGTCTGGTCTGTCCATTCTGAAGCAAGTCCATTTATGCCTTCCTCCCACCATCATTTCCCACTCTTCCTCTCCAGCCTTCCTCTCATCCCTCTGCTGCTGAGCAGAGCCTGCAACAGCAGCATTCTCACCAGCAGTGCTAATGCTCCCTCTGCCCACATTATTCCAGGATTTATCACAAGTCTCCAAAGCCTGGAAAAATTATAGTCAAAAAAACTCTCCTTATTAGAAATGTGGAAATATCCTTTAACCACTTTTAGCAAATGGTGAGAGTTTCTTAATGAGCAGAAGCAATTGCTGGACACGAGGCCACTGCAAAAAAACAACAACTTCCAACCTGATTCACTTGAATTTAGTTAAGAACTGTCAAGCCAGCTTTTAGTAACATTGTCAGAGCAGCAGGTTAGAAAGCAAGCACACAAGTGCTTGGTGCGTCCTGAACTTTTCCTAACTAGTTCTGGCACATCTTTTAACTGTAAAGTTCAGAGACTGCCCAAAATAGCCATTGTGATGCTCAGCTGCCGGCTGGCAGTGGCACCTCCAGCTGGGCCGGCTGCTCTGCGCTGGGCCGCGGGCACCAGGCTGAGGCCGTGACCCTGAAGCGGCTCGCAGGGCAGCTCTGACATCTGGGCAAGAAGTCAAGACAGCTCAGCCCTAACATGAGCAGCGGCCCCTCAGAGCAGCTCTAGGAGTTATGCCCTGTCACAGCAGCCAGCGAAGGCCGTGCTGCTTTCACAGGGACATGCAGAATGGGCCTGGAAGGGCAGATTTATCCAAACATTCACCACCCCAGTGAAATCCAGTTACCCATTCAGCCAGGGGTGTGTGTAAAACGCGAGAAGCACAAGATCAAACCAGCCTTGGGAAGAATGACCGTTACAGTTGCTGTAGCAATACTTCACAGAACTCTGTATTTAATTTTGGAAAGTAATAATGGAGAGAGGCAGGGGAGAAAATGACATGAAATGTAATTGAAGATTAGAAGGATTGATTTCTCATGTCTTATTTTCAGGTCTGATGTCTAATCCACATTGTAAAGTGATAGTACAGTCATGCTTTCCTGAAAGTCTTACAGGTCTTGATGCCATTTCTGTAGCTTACTCAATGGCTCTACCACAAAGAGCCTCCTGATATGCTTAATATTACACAATGTCCTCATCCAGGTTTTTTTTACTCTTATGCAAAAACTCTTCACAATAGGTAATGAAAAACTGATAAAATCTAAGGACAAATTTTAATGATTCCAATGAACATATAAGCATTTTGGATTTTATTTCATACTTTTCTAATGCTTCTGCAAATTTTTTTCATACCTTTAAGGAAGTGATAAAGCTAATGGGTTCAAAAGGTACAGCCTATATTCACTTAGCCTACTTAAAGAGTAGCAGTATAAAATTAATTAAACACCATTAATTAAACACCATTCCCGACTGCCTACCTAAACACTTGTGCACTTTAAACCTTCTTACTGCATGGCACACAGACATTTAACCATCAAGAAAGCAAACAAACAAACCAGAAATTCTTCTTATTTTGCATATACCATATAACTGATTGTACAATCCTTTGAAGCCTATGCAAGTTAGAAGTGCCTTTAGGCATCTATGCACCAAAATGAAAAAACAAAAAAAACAACTAATCCATATAAGTTTAATTTATTTTGTTAGTATGTTTTACCTGGGTCCTGTTTTGCACGGATACTTTTGCTAGAAAAATGTCTTATTGAGAACAGAAGCTTTTCCTGAGCATCGGGCTGAGTCTGTTTCAGTTTCTATTGTTCTGTAACAAAAGCTCATTCAGTCCCCCCAAGCTTTTGATTCTCTCCACCCTTCTTAACTCCAGCAAAGCACTGGGGATCAGCTAAACTTTTTCTTCTTAACAAATTCCTCGGGAGTGCAACTTTTTAGTTAACATAGTAAACAGCAGGCATAAGGAGATGATTTTACATGCATATTGCACAACAGCCATAAAGATTTCACTGCTGAACTACATTTTCATCTCCTTTCCATCATTATCTTCTTTCAGGGCATGCAAAGAGGATGAATAAATGCAGAGGCTGCTTCCTGTGGAATACGCCTTGGTGCTGTAAGAGGGGTCAAGGAGGCAACAGATTTTCAAGTGGTGTAATAAGGAGTGCTGGCACTGGTGATAATTGTTTGAGTAAACAATATTACATCAAGCCTGAGGCTCACACCAAACTTCAGACCTAAATATCTGTGTTGGTTAAGTACAAGGATGTTCAGAGTACAAGTCTATAGGGCCAAGAGAAAACCCTGCTTTTGAAGGAAGCTCTCAGCTGAAGTGATGCTCCCATACACATGAAAAAATGCATAAAGAAAGGGTTCAGAGTGGGCAGCGAGTCTCTGTGATGAACAAATCTGATGAAACCTCCTTTCACTGGAATATTCCAACACTGGTAACAATACTGACAGCATTAGTTAGTTTCTCATGGAGTGAGAAACAACTGATTCCTACATCACGAAGACCCTAATCCAATATTACAAGACTGGATCTGGTTCTCTCTGCTTGTCTGCATATAGCAAGCAGAGCAGAGTGCCTTCACACCTAAATGCAGAGTCACAAAGTCCTGTGGGGAGAAGTGGGGAGAGAAATCTCTGAGATGAAAGCAACCTAATGCAGCATCACTGCCTGCTTTTACCAGCAACCCAGCCTACTATGGGTCTCCCCTATTCCACTTGCCAAGACAATCCTGTCTCAGGCATCAGTAAGGAAATTACTTGAGTGACCTTCAGGTTTATGAGTTCAGTTATCATTTCCTTTTGTAGGTAAAACCTGAGATTTCCATCTCCAGTGAAACTGAATGGTGAAATGTAGGATGAATTAGCCTGAAAACCTCTGGAACAACATACTCTCTAATTTACACTTCTATCCTACCGCACATGTGGTCTTTAGAGGGCAAGAACAGGCATGTGCTCAATATATTAAAAAGCTGAGAGTGCAGCCCTACACATTTGTACAGCTGGTGAGTCAATGGAAAAATGACAAGCTTCAGGAAACAGTGTGCACAAAAGCATGTAAATAGAGCTGTCCAAAGTCTTGGCTCTCTTCATTAGTACTGTGCCACTGGTGATATGTTAGTGTGCCTATGGACTTGGCTGGTTGTGTTTTTACTATTTCAAATCTAATACCTTAATAAACAAGTAGGAAGGTGATGCATATTCACTGACTTCAAGGGAATTAGCCTGGATTTGCACACATTAAATTACCATTAGAAAAATGGAAGTGTATGCACCTGCAAGAAATAAATTAAAAATGCACTGAATTGTATTTAGCATTACTTTGAACCCTAAGTGGAGGAACCCCATCATAGAAGAGTCCTTTACCACCCTGAAATTATTCATGGAAAAAATGAACTCCTTTGCTAAACTCTTCAGTATTAGTAATATGAGGGAAAATTGGCACGAGTTTGGAATGCTGTAAATATTCAAGAGACTGAAGAGACCAAATTATGAAGGAAGATCGGGAGAACATGAACAAACAACTGAAGAATGACAATCAAGGCCAACAAATTATTGTAAAGCAACATAACAGTTTTGTGTGAGTGCTCTGTGCTCAGATGGGATAGGATTAGGATGCTGCACAAAAGTAGAATTCACTGTTACAAGGAGTTACAAAACAGAAAACAAAGGCTTCTAGTTAGAAAATAATTCTTCCTGAAATAACAGCTCAGAAAATAGTTTCTGTGCTTAGGACATTCATTACTGAACAAGATAAAGCACTACAAAAATGTGCTGGAGCAAGCACTTTTACACTAAAATGGAGTAGAGGAACGAAAGATATTGAGTATTTCTGATTTTCATGATTCCTACCTTTTTAACACATCTTTTCATTAGGACTGGATTTAAATATTGATTCTGTCTATTTCTTAAGACAGAGGTCTCACAATGACAATTTGTGCCCGTGTGTATATGTGCACACACACAAAGGCACAGAAAGTGTGTGTACACATGTACATATTAGGAAGAGAAAGATATTTAGATATCTTTCTTACCTGAGGCAAAAATTATCTTGATTAAGTATCTATGCTGTTGCTTGAGGGAATGAGACATAAAAGCTCCAAGAAACAAGCAAAGTTAATGAAACAGTCAAATTCTCTGCTGGCTTCATTTCATTAGAGGTAAATGCAGCTGCCCCCACATACATAGCTGAGAAGTCTACTTAAGTGACGAAGAAAGAAGAGGGAGTGAGACTAAATGTGTGCTTTCAAATTATATTTTTCACTGTCAGCATAAATTGTAATTGAAATACAGGGCAATTTTTATTAATTATGCACTTCTGAAATGGCTTATAAGTACCTAGTGCCCAGCATTTCAGTTTTTAAATTAATATCTTCAGGATTGTTCTATGTATTGACTACAAGGCATGCCTTATATCAAAGCTATATTTTTTACTATTTCCTTTTTACTGTGTTCATTTTGACTTATTTTATCTATTTTTTTCCCTTTACTTCTGTAAAAATAATTTATAAAACAAACTTCACAGTCTTTATCATTTTATAGTTGCTCTTGGCGCATTAGTTTCCTTCAAGTCATAAAGGAAATTGTTCTTACAAAGCACCAAACAATAATTTAATTAACCTTATCAAAGTTTTCAAAGAGATGTTCACCACAGCTTAAATCCATTCCAGAACAGAGGCATCTCTCTATTCCTGTATGGGGATCACTAGCATATGGAAATGACAGATTTGTTCACTCATAACAGCAAGAACTTAAAACCTCCAAGCACAGGAGTATCGTCTGGCAACACACACTAATTTAACTCAGTTTTGGCATCTGTGAGCCAGCCTAAAGCCAGGCCAAAGTATTAGCAGCCCTCCAAAAGTAGATGTTTCCTAACATCCAGCCTTGGAGATACAGCAGCTAATCTACAAGGACTAATCTGTGCAGAAGACAGTCAAAGAGAAGAATCTGTGGTGAGCAGCTGATGTACCCCATCAACAGAGGATGAAAAATATGCACCCATGTTCTGGTGGATATGAAGAATGGAACAGTTGGCTGGGCACAGCTCTGCTCTACCACCACCCCAAAGGCTGCTCCTCATGGACAGTTTATCTGTTTTACGAAGCAGTTACTGTAAAATAAAGTTGCAATTATGAAAACAAGAAACTGCAACTAGGACTCAGATCTAATCTATTGCCCTTTTTGCTTCTCAGTCCAAAGCGTTTTACATTATTTTTTGTGTATAGTAGCAGAGCTTAAAGAGAGGAGTGAAAAGGGCCTTATGTCTCATTTACAAATTATTTAAGAAACATGGTACAGAATTAGAACTTCTGCCTCATTGCTTCCAAATTAAAATGGAAATGAAAACATTTTTTTCCCTCTTTATTGTATATAATGCAGAAAAGGAAGCAATTTCTGCTCAGTTCTTTGAATGTAAACCCTGCAAACATTTATCTTCAGGCAACGATGGAGGTGCCTCCCTTCAGACCTGAATAAGACAACTAAATATCAAGATTTGTGTCCTATCCCTGTCTTCAAAGATTATCCTGTAACTTTTAAAGAAGCATAACGATTTTTGTCAGCATTTTTTTATCTGACAGCGTTCCTTCAGCTCCCAATCTAAGGTTCCTAACTCTCCCCATGGGCTCAAGACCAAGCACAGGCACCCAACACAGGCTTTGAATTCCACTCCAGGAGTCAGTTACATAATGTTTGTGTCAGACATTTCAGCACATTATTCCTTTGTTGTATTAACCCTCACTTTGTAATGTTGTTTGTGTGCAGTCACAGTATAGTCTGTTTTGCATGCCAGCATATAACATGGCAAGTAGCATCATTCCTTGGTAAATTGTCTGTGGAAGCTCATCGAATATATATTAATTAAAAGGTTTCAGGTATGACTATTAGAGCTATGACTATATTGTACATGATTGTGCTACTGCATTAGCCATTATACAGTTTGCTAGTGCAGTGAGAACAACTTAAGTTCTCAAATCACAGCTCGTAAGTTACCACAGGTATCTGTCACTCCACTGTAATGATCCATTCTTTATCCTAGGGCTAGCAAGGCCTGGGAAAGTATGTAACTATGAGGATACTTGGGTGAGAATTTACTACTACAGAAAGCTAATCCAATCTATCCAGGCATAATATGTATTGTTGTTTTTAAACTCGGCTACTAGTGCATCTACTTTGAACACATATTCTTGTTCCAGTTCTTAGTTCTTGCTCTAAGGCAAATACAGACATATTTTTGTGTTTAATGAGAGATATGGGTGCTTCCACTGGATGCTTAAGTGCATTAAAAAGCCATGGTATGTGGCTACCAGGCTTACATAACATGTAAACTAGACTGTGAAAATTGACTATATTCCTGTGCAGTGGTTAAGGCACAAAACAACCATGGGAACCTTACTCTAGCCTTTATTTTTTAGCTTTAGTAAAAGAAATCTTAATTCTTTATTTGTTAAATTACTATCTGTTACAGTTTGAACTCTGCTTAAGCTTTACTCTCCTAATAAAGTTCAGTCTGCCTCTGGCTTGAAGCAAAAGAGCATTGTGTGTTCATGTGTAGGCAGTGTGAATGTGGTTTTGCAGAAAAAGGAAGTCTTCTGAATGTTGGGGGCTAAAATCAATGGAAACTTGAAGCCAGCCTATTGCCCTTGTTTTTCCAGCTGTCAAATTTTACTCTAATAAAGTAGATAGTATTTCTTTACAACCCTATTAGTTTTCCCTATGCAAACTGACAATACCATTCACTGTTCTGTGGAAGCAATCTCCATAATTTATGCTATTCTTCTGTGAGAAATACTCTGAACACTTATGTGTAGAAAAAGGAACCTTTCAGCAATGTTTTAAGAGGCCCAAACATCTCTCCTACTTTATTTTACTTTTTAACTTGGACAGAGGACTAGATACAGAAGGGAGCAAATGTGAGTCAAATTGGAGGAGACAGTAAGTGTGAAGAATTGTCAGGGCAATGCACATTTTATCCTGGTAAAATGGTATGCTGTCTCTTAAGGAGCTTAGACATAAATAACAATAGATTTTATAGAAAGAGAAGGACATTAAAGAGATCAGCTCTATGAAATCCCTCTGTAATTATACTATTTGAAAGGCAGCCAAATTGAGCATGGGGGAAGGGTGCAGAAAGCAAGAACTCCTTCTTTGATACATGAGAAAATCTGTGATTTCACATGGGATCTTCATCCATTAAACTTGTATCTACACAAAGGATCATCAACTTTCTGACCCATGGTTTTACCATGTGTGAAAATTTATTGCATGTGTTGCACTGTTTAGTATTCAGCAGCTCTCTCTGGTAACAGGAGCCAACAACAGAGTTGGAAGAAAAACTCTGCAGTTGTAGAAACTGGAATTTGTATTTGTATAGAGTATAGTCCCCCCCTAAGTACTTATATGGTTCTCACAACTCAAGCACTTGCAAGTCTCAGAGTCATTAATAAATGTTATTTTTCCAATATCTCTGTGAATAAAGAAGCGGCATTAGCACAAATGGCCACATATGTACTAGCAGTATTAAAAAGTTTTTAAACATTTTTAGGTATCTCATGTTTCTTATGAAACCTCCTGAGATTATTTTATTGGAAACACTCTGTAGCTGTCATGTTGTTATTTTCATTTTGAAAAATCTTTATTTGATTTTGACTGTTCATAATCAAACTTAATCTGGTTAAGGCAGGAATTTGAGTTTTACTTCTTCCCTTCCTCTAAGGATGCTGGGAGAAGGTCCTACTCTCAGTCTCTTTCAGAAGAATCTCATTATTATTAACATAATGTAGAAAAGACAGCTTTAAGCATTTAGGTATGAGACATATTTAATTGACTGGAGGAGAGACAGTAATGAACTATTGCTTCCCATCCACCCCCATATCATTCCCACTGACTAACACAAGCTTTAGCACACTGTCAAAAAAAGAGAGCATTTTGTTTTTGGTTCCTCCTCCTCTTCTGAACTGTAGTGCAATATTCTCACAATTAGGACAATTAAATATTCTCAAATGTGAAAATATTGCTAACTGTATGAGACAGTACAATTACAGAGAAGGGCTGTTTATTTAACCTTTGTTTGAACATGTAAATTACCAATTTCTTTTTGTGGTAGTTGCTTGACATGCCTCATTTCAGCTGCTGCCAGTTGTCATACGATGGCATAGTACACAAAAATCTTTAATTTTGCTTCCACCAGACAAACCTCAACAAAAAGCTCGGAGTGTATTTGTGTGGGGTAGTAGCTAAAGAGAAAGAAGTTAAAAACAAACCTGCAAACCAACTCTGCCTCTATAAATATTGCAAAGTGGCAGTTACAGGCACAGGCAGTGAAGAAGGGACAGTGACAGACTTGTCCCCTTTTCACCACTGCCAAGGGAGCTGCCAGGTCTGTCCTGAGATCTCTAAATGCAACCCCGTTAATGCATCCCCACTTCCATGGGCTCTGAACACTCTGAACTGAGCAAACACTTCATGCTGAAGTTGGGAGATAAGAAGAAATTGTAAAAACATAAAACCTGATTGTAAAATCTTTTGTTTTCATTCCACCTTTCATTAGAAAATTGAGTACTCTCTTGCAGTAGAAAAAATAATAATTGAATATGGTATGTATCAGTGTGTTCATAAACACACCTTCCTTTAGGGTGGAGAGTGATTACATGTAGTTTTCTAACTGAAATACAGAACCTATAGGAAAATATGATCATGTTCCAAAGTTCACAAACATCTTTGGACTTCAGAAGGATTTATGCTTTGTTTTAGTTCTCCCCTCCTCTCCAAATTAAATTTTCTTTTTAGTTGTTGTTTCCTTTTGTTTTGCCAAAACCCAATGGAAACATGTAAGGCAAAGAAAGGTTGCTGCAATTCAAGTTACATGCTGTGGATAAACCTTTGCAGACCATTTTGAGATTAAAATGCATCTTTTCAAAGCGTATAGAGACACAGACATGAATGCAGACTTTTTTTAAGTGTTGTACCATAAGGTTTTGTAACACACAGTTCTGTAACACAGTCTTACTTTAATTTCTGTGTCACATCCATAAAATTGAACTCGGAATGAAAGCTGGAGGAAACAGCCTTTCCATGTACTTTTCCTCCCTAGGAGTTTTCTTTGGATTTGACATTTTTTCTTGCTTCTTTTGGAAGGCCCATTCTATCCAGAATGCCCTGCTTATCCTGGAGGAGCAGTTTTCAGCTGTTTCAATCCTGACTTAACAGTTAAAAAAAGCTCACAAAACTAAGCATAATAAAAAAAAACCAACTTTCAAGACTTACTCCTGCCTCCTGGATGACTGTTACATAACTATCTAGTCAAAACTGCACTGACAGACCACAAACTCTTCCCAGTGCTAAATATTAGGGTAGAATTCCTGTCAGGTAGGATCTGTACATGGAAGCAGAGACTTAGTCCAGTAACACCATTCACATTAATTGTGGTATAGAAGCAGAGCAGCACTAAATCTGTTATTCCCTTTACCTTGCTTTCAGCCTCTTTTTCCATGTGCAGGAGGAGAGAAGGCAAAGAAGGTGTGGCAGCTGGGCAAACAAAGGCAGCATATTTTGCTATGAACTGTGACCCTCAAATCCTAAGAAATATTTGTGGAAAAGAACAATTGCTTTATCAAAGAACAAGCTTGTTGGTGCTTCCTATCAATAAAGAAATTATCAAAGTCTTTTCTAATTTAGAAAAAAAAGCGCTTTATTTGTTCTTCAAAAATATGTTCATCTCATCCAGCCTTTCTTATCATTGGCATTTATTATAGTAGATAACAGCTGCTGAGAGCCTTCAATCACAGAGCTTTTGAAGGTTGATGGAAGCATCAAGCTAATATTTTCAGAGGCTCTGGGATCTGAACCCATGTCCCCAGGATTAAGGCAGATAAAATGAAAATTAATACCTCTTTACAGACAAAATCCACCTATCCTTTACCACACAGAGAATGACTGTCTGTACAAAGCAGAGTCTGAATAAGTGAATTGAGATTTTTTTTCTATTTTATTATTCACACACAAGCTATTTTGCTCCTATTCTGGTTTGATGACACAAAATGACACAATGCTTTGGCTTCCCCTCAGTGACAAGAATTTATACCCAAAGTGTAAATTAATAGAGAACTGGTAATGGATACACAGACTTTGCTTTTTAAACTGCCTATATGAATTGAGTTATGGGCAGGAATAAAAAGGTATCCTCAGAAAGTTACAGAGAGACTTCTCTAACAATGGCTAGCAGGTGAGTTCCTCCTGATATCATGACACCCAGTGTCAAGAAATACTCAACAACTTCCATGGGATACAACACTCACAGAAAAAAAACTCTCCTGAGTTCACACTCTCCAGGAAAACAAAACAAAACAAAACAAAACAAACAAAGCTAAACTAAACACCTCAATAGTTGTCTCTAACCCCACTGGAACCAATGAATTCCTCTTTTTACCACCACAGCTGGAGATTGAAACAATTTAATAGTCATTATGTACACAGACAGATAAATGGTAAATGATCTTACTCAGTTTTCAAGTGGCTGAATGATGAACTATTGTAATAAGAACAGTCAGGCTGTTCATATGATATGTGCAGATGAGCTTGGAGAGGGGTGAAGAGATGGTGAGCAGTTACTGAAGAGAGAAGCTCACCATTTGACTGTAAGAATCCCTTTCCAAGACTAAAAATAAGCCAAAGAATAAATAAAGATTCTGGAGCACACAGTATACAAGGAGAGATGAGAGAACTGGATTTGTTCAGTTGAAAAAGCAGAGGACAAGGGGCAAACTATTGCTGTGTACAGTGTCCTGCTGGGAGGTTACTGCAAAACTGACATTAAAGTGTGGCATTTCCACCCCTGGAGACATTCAAGACTGAAGTGGACATTTCTCAGAGCAACCTGATCTAATCACACTTGCTTTGAGCAGGATGTTTGCTGAAGAGCCCTTCCAAGTCCACAGGATTCTGTGATTTTATGGAAGAAAGGAAAAATATTTTGTTTTTTTTTAACAATGTCCATAAGAGCCTTTCAGAGAGGCAGAAGGAAGTTATCCTAAGTCTGAGCATCCTACCAGTCAATATGATTCTCATGACTTTTCCAAATCTTCAAACTAATACAGTATCAATCACATGACTGAAAAGAATAAGCTCAGAAGCACATATATATCTAGATTTCTGTATGCTGGGTGTGTGTGTGTGTGTGTGTGTGTGTGTGTGTGTGTGTGTGTGTGAGCACATCTATCACCAAACAACAGAACTCAAACCTGCAAGCTCACTCACTGAAAAGAAAGAAAACACCATAGCTTGGGCAATTTAGGATGATATGCATATCAAATATGTCCAGGTAGTTTAGAATTTTTTACCTTGTGCTTTATCATTTTAATATCATTTTTGCAAATTTTTATTGCTCTCCATCTGCCATACATCAGATAACAGAAAAGTTGTCCAGAAGTAGACAAATATACCTCCACAATGTACTGTATGAACTGTAGAAGTCTGTTTTATCTGTTCTATGTAATATTATACATGTGCAAAGATACAAGCTTTGAAAATAAACCAGAACCAGATGTCACAGTAAATAAAGATCTAATATCTGTTGTGAGACCAAGTGCCTACTGTGAAATTTAAGTCAGAAATGTCACTTACTTTAACCTTAATTTTAATTTGGTATTAAAGGAGATCAATAGAATTTTTAAAAAATAAATAATTTCTGCACCTGTACATTTAGTTATGTTCTGCACATTCCATCTTAATGTGTAGTGATTTGCCCATATTGTGAATAAGCTCAGTTTAAAAAGAGCAATCTCTTTTCTTAAACGAGAGAACAAAGGAGAATATGTACAGAAAATACAGGTAGAATGATCTGACATAGTTTTCATATCATGTATTGCCACATATCTAGGATTTTTGTCATTCCTTAGAAGAGGAATTTTTTTATATTCTACTGTGCAGCTACAGACAGATCTGTTTTTCCCTTCCACACCAGGGATATCTACTGTAGGAAATTGTAAGAAAACAATTTACACAACATGCAAGGTTTCAAACTTGGAAAGGTACACTTCAGGCAAAATAATTTGAGATAGAAATCTAAATAAAAAATCCTGATGTTGAGTGGTTTTGCTTCCATTATGGACAAAGGTCTCCAGGTCATATGGGTCAGATTTCAGACCTTCTTGAGAAAAGCTAATCTTCTTCAGAACTACCTTAGGAGATAAGCTGCTCTGGAAACACTGCCAAGGCAGATACCAATGTCTTAATACTCAGACCTGTTGATCACTGATAAAAATCACAGAATCACAAAGCATGCAGGTTAGAAAGGACATGTGAAGGTTATGTTGGCCAGAATACTGCTCAAAAGGGCTAGCTACTGAAGTGAGATGAGTTTTCAGAAGACCTTGATCAGCTGAGTTTCAAGTATTTGGAGTGATGGAGAGTCTGTTGCCTCCCTGTACAATCCATTTCAATGTCTCCCTATACTCATGGTAAAAAAACCTCAAACCAAACCAAAAGTGAAATACATCCCACCATCTACATAGAATTTCTTTTGCTAAAACTTTTCCCTTACCTTCTCCAGGCTGAAGAAACTCATCTGTCTCAGCCTTTTTCTCTGCCACTGCTCTAGTACCCATAACAGTTTAGCTGCCCCTCACTGGGCTTCTTCCATTTCACCAGCACTTCTGCTGAGAGGACCCCAGACCAGGCACAGTAATCTCTTTCCCTCATCTGTTTTCTCCATAAATCAAAACTAATAAATTGGCTTAATTGCAGAAAACTTTAATGTACAAATTACTGAGTTCACCAGGACCATTCTCCACTCCTGTGTAGAAAATTAGTATTTTGCCTCCCAAGTCCAAAGAGAACACACATCTGTACTTTCTTCAACGTGAGAAGACATGGTATCAGATCTGAAGTCAGCTTCAAAGGAGCTGGAGATCACCTCTAGAGCAGGTATTATAGCTGAATGTTCTCATACAACATGAGCTGGGGTAGGGTAACTCCATGTACCTGAGTAATGTCCACAGGACCCTTTCACCTCTTGGCTCTGCTACATCATCTGCTCACTCTCCATAGAGGAATCATTTCTGGAATGGGCTATTTAGAAAAGAAATGTCCCACAATCTTCTGTTTTGCTCTCACAAAATTCTACACAGGACTCGTACCCATCAACCAAGAATTAGCCCCACTTGGAACAAAACCCATTATCAGCTGCTAAGCAAACATGTTGGTGCTATCAGACACACAAAGAACAGGGAAAATATCCGAAGGGAACAGTAAACATTTTGTAGCCACCTTGTTTATTCAGAGCACTGTGGTTTATTGATGTTATACACAACCTCAAGTTTAGGCGATCTTAGATGTTATCTGTTTTCTCTAACATCCAGCCTATCTGAAAGTGAGTTTTCTCCTGGTGGCTAGGGAAGCTTTCCACAGCCATAAGAAAGTCATAAACCCCTCCTAATGACCCTGCCCCCTCATCTGCAGAAAGTGAATAACCTTAAGGCAAAGCTCCTTTACAGTCACCAGGCAGAGTAAAGAAAACTCATCTGCTTGCCTGCTGGACAAGGCTAGGCAGACTTCTTTCACCACTTTAAGGACAAGATGAAAGAGCAACTGAGTATAAAAGGAGGACAGGCTTCCTCGTCACCAGCATTCAATATCTGACTCCAATACCAATACTAATAACAATACTAAAATATCAACGATACACTAAATAAAAGCACAAATATAGTAATAATAATAGAGATTATCTTATTACTGTACTACAGTGCTGGATGTATCTGGAGTGCTGTTACAAGCTAAAGTTCTTTGGCAATGACACCTTGAGAATCAGGAATGAAATATATCTTTTTTTGCAATATCTAATGGAAATTGAGTCATAATTTGTGACATGGTCCTGTATCTGCAAATTAATCCAATTCAAGAAAGGATGTTTTATTAAAAAAAATAACAATTTAATTCTATTAGTTCACTCCCCCAACACATCTCTGTAAATTACCACAGCAGGTATATGAAACCTTCTCTAGTATTGATTCAGCTGGCACAACCTTCCTCTATAAAACCCTCCTAAGAGCTCCTGCATCGGGGTGGTCTGCTCTCCCCAGCTGCTGGGGAAATGCTGCATTCTGGTGCTTTTTGCCCCCGTCCCCCAGTGCCTGCTTTTATTGAGGTGGACACAGCCAGTTGCAAATATCCACACAAATGCAGTATGAGTCATGTTCTATCTCCTCTGCAAGGGCCATGCTGGAGCTTCATGAACTCCCTGTTCATGTTTCATGTTGGGGGTACTGAGGTAGGAGGAAGAATTCATCTCCTAAGGAAGCACATATGGTGCAAGAAAAGATTCTCCTGTGTCTCAAAGGAAAGACTGGATGTTTGTTGGACCTGGCTGAGGGGCCAAAGCATGGTGGCCAAGTTTGTAAATCTTCTCCCTGCTTCACTTTCTGGACACTGTTAGTACATATGTGGTCACAGATAGTGCAGATACCTGATCACATCTGAAAGTTTAAAATAATTATGTCATTCTACATAGGTTTATCACCTTAGGAACAGACTTTTTCAGCTGCTTGTGTGATCTTAAGAACATGTTTAACTGAGATCAAGAAGTAGTAGAGAGGGAATTTGAAGAAACATGCATTGAAATAAACATCACTGGCATTTGAGTCTTCTCTTACTCTACTTCTGAATGTTTGAAAAAGTCTTACATTTGCAAGTTTCCATAAGAAAAACAGGCTTCTGCTGTAGAATGAATGGTTGATACCTTTCTCATTTTAAAGGGACTTATGAAAGCTACAGAGATGGTTAATTATTACATCAGAGGTAGTGGCTTTATAGGGTATTAATTTTCTTATATTATAGCCATGTATACACAGCTTTATTTCCCTAATGCAAATCACAAAAAGCACCTCATGAGGACTTTAAACTCTTCTGTCTTTGCTGTAGGTTTGTCTGCTTTAAAAAATACAATAAAAAATGATGGTGCGTTATTTTCACAGTGGCAGGAAGTGGGTTTTTAGCAGAATCAGCTTAAAAAATTCCAGCTGTGTTCACGTTGAAGCCATCGAAAAGTCTAAGCCTGGGATCAGCTCCCCATGCCAACCAAATCCTTCTCAGGCCTCAAAAAGTAAATTTTTGAAAAAATGCCAAAACCTCTCCTTGAAAATAACATCTTAATTGGTTGATATTAAAAAAACAAACCAGAAAGCACCACTGGTGAATGTGCAAGTGCTCTCATGTTTGTGTACTAGTGCCATAACACCTTGTGAGAGCACTCAGCATCTTAACAGAGACATCTCAAAGCTGCAATGACAGGCATGCAGACTGGTTATTTCAGACAAAGAGGAATTTCTAAGAACTGTAAGAACTAAGTGTGTTACAAACCATCCTGTGCCATTGAAATGCTCCAGAAAGGCCAAAATGTGTGACAGTGTTTGCCCCAAGGGAAACACCATGTTCCAGTCCCTGTCTGGCTGTGGGTCCATAGAGGATAAGAACTTCCAGTGTTGGTGTCTTCTGAGATCAGTAATTGTTTTCTTTATCCATTTTAGGGTCACACTCAGTAAAATGTTTGGGATCAAAATGCAGCAAACACAGGAGTACATACTGCCAAATGTATGATAAGTGTTTTGAATACACAAGCCTTTTGCATTAAAAATAAATGACTGCAGGATTAGGAATACACCCATCCTACTAGTTTCCTACTCTTTGTTTACTGTTCCATTATTAGTTTTTCTGTGCATATACACCATGCTATTTTTCTTCTCCTTCTGCTGTTCAAAACTTTACATTCTTGGTCTGTTACATGAGAAGGAAAGAAAATGAACCTTGTCATTCCCAGCCACTGAAGTGAATGAGTGATCAGACACTTGCCCCACATATTTCCCTTATCCCTGTAAATCTAACTCTGCAGCTCCTTTAAGCTGGGGCACAGAGATATAGACTGATTTACATATTTGTTAAAAGAAGCCAAATATTTACCAAATTTAATTGATTCTGAGCTGACACAAATTGATTTATTCTGCATAATTTGCAACTTTACTAAACAAATGTATTTTTCATTAAGAATGGTAAAAGGAAATGTTATTAAAGCAAAAGAAAAAAAAAAATCCAGGAACAACAACAAAAGATCAGAAAAACAGGTGACTGAGAAAGCCTATTACTCTCCAGGAAGGATTTAGAAGACCTTTTACAGTTGCATTTGCAAAGCAATATAAGAACTATGAAATTTTAAAGGAAATACTAAAGGGAGATAATAGTTGAGACAATAGATAGCTGAAAGTGAATTTTAGTATGTCATAATTTTACCACTTAAATCCAAAGAAAAAAAACTGCTTTCTTGTTTTCAGAATGCCAGCCTGACCTTAATGGTTGAAAGTGATGCCTTGAATTAATACAGTGGGTTTTACAGAAAATATTTACTTCTAGCCCCAAATAAAAATAATAAATAATAATAAAATAATAAAAAATTAAAAATAAAAACAACCCCCAAACCATTCTTCCTTCTTTAGGATTACTAATGTCATTTAAAAGGTTATATCACACTCCTGAGATGGTGGCCAAATTAAGAATTACGAGCCCTGCCCTGAAAGGTGCTCACAGACAAGAGCAAGAGATAGTTGGCCTTACATTCACAAGGATAAGAAGAAAAAACTAATTTCTCTGAAGGTCATGATGGTCCCAGCTCCAGAGTGATCTCATGGGAGTGGCAACTCTATCCCACCTTATCTTCCACTCTGATACCAGAGTCTTGGCTTCAGTAAACCAGTATGCAGAATTCCTGCTTCCAGTAACAAGCCACAGCGATGGTGGATGAAGGAATGATGCAAATGTAATCACATCAAGTTTGCCTCAAGGATGGAGGTGTGAAGTGAAGGTGGAAAGGACAGACAGTAAACTCCCCATTAAACTCCATCATTCACTTAATTGTGGGAAACACTTATCTTGATTTTCACACTTCACAGTAAGACAGAAGGTCCAACGTCACATGCAGGTAATGGAGCATTTTTCATTCCTAGCTGCATCTGTTAAGACACCAATTCTATAATTGGGTGGATAGGGGAAAACACACAGCCTTTATGAACCTGGTGTCTGCTGTAGCCACTGCCACCTGAATGGAAGATGAGCTGAGAAGGCACTCTGTGAATCATCAAACTGTGTCCCCACCATGGCCTTTCCCTCAGAAAGGGTACCTAGTCTTTTTATGAAGAACTGTTATTGAGAACACTGGAAAGTCAGCACCAAAAAGAACAAAACACATGTTGAGGAAACGTCTGGTTCAAATGACAGGATAAGGTCTTGGTCTGTGTATTTATTCATGGCAGGATCTCAGTCAACGCACTTCAATAAAATGAGTAATTATTGAGTCACGTCACTAATTACATCTGATACACAAAAAGGCTTGTGCAGCACCACATATCAAAGTGCACTGTGAACTCGTCCAGTATGGAAATGGCTCACAGAGGAGCTCTTGTTACTGGTACTCAAACAGTCCTGAAAAACATGGGGCATAGAAATGTCTATGTCATTTTCCCCCCCCTTGCATTTTTTTAAACATAAAAGAAGATGTGTTGTACAAGAATGGCAATCTAACTGCCTATGCAAGGACTTCAGCATTTGCCTTGGTCAGGCAGTACAAGGGAGAATTGTCATGAAAGAGCAGTGGAAATGGCCAAGATAAGCTGCTTTCTTCTATGACTAGAGAGACAAGACGCGTTGAATCTGTCAAAATGTTCTAAGATAAAGTTTGATTTTTCCATGTAATAAAAAAAAAAAAAAAAAGAAGATTGTTCAGATACAGGTCAAATTGATTGAATTGGGCAACAGAAAGAGATTAAAGGAAGTAATCTCTTAGATAATAGATCTGCTTTTTATCGTGCAAGAGACTTAAGTCTTCACAAACTTCCTAAAATTTGGATGAGTTCTTCATCCAAGAGTAGGAAAAGTTATAAGCTTTTGCCGTCAGTTTGGTGTCTGATAATTAGCTAACTTGGAGACCATGTATTAATTTATGCTTTCATAGGAAGGTACCTCTTGTAGTTACTTCAGAGGACAAACAAAGCACTGGACCAAACATTGTCAGTGACTTTATGGAATGATTGTTTTCATAACTGAAGTCCCAGCACATGGAACAATCTAACTTTAAACACAAAAACAATACATTAAATTCTTCTCAACTCCACAGTCATGTCAACAATAGTGACAGTGAAGCCAAGTCAGTGACACTGCCACTGAATAAGAGTAAGTGTGAAAATAAACAGATTCAATGTCATTTGTCATATGGGACCATCTACCCCTGGAACTCTAAACAGAATACTAAGCTTTTTACATTATACTTCCTTTAATATCTGTTTGAAGTTTTTATTTTTATTTCTTTTAATGTTTAACTTGGGGCCTATTCAAATAGCCTATTCACTAGACAGGTAAGATTCATTGCATTGTGTGTCTGTTTATTTTAACAACAAAGAAAAAATAAAGGACTAAGAAAAAAAAAAAAAAAAAAAAGGACTCCATATACAGAGAAGATGAAGTCTAACAGTGACCCCCAAAGACTTCAATTTGTGAATTAGGTATTTGTCTTTAAGGTAAAAAGTTGTCTATTTGAGCAAAAGCAAAAATAACAACCCTATTACTAAAGATAAAACTGAATTCTGAATTTTATTTTCAGTTGACAGCATTCAAAAGCGAGTTAAGTTTTAGATCCCCAGTGCAAGATAATTGAAGGGGAAAATTTTTCACATGGTTGGTGTTCAACACTTTATAAATTAGTATTATTTAAGATCCATGAAGCTGTGAAAGCCACAAATCAGTTACTTCGGAGAAAATCTGACCAAGAATTTGCTGAAAATTATGCAACTATAAAACACTCAAGAGATTTCTGTATGAGTTCTGCATATAAAAAAAAAAATAAATAAAACCATAGTTCTTTTTATGTTTTCTTTTTTTCAAATGCTTTACCTCTACTTAATTTGCAAGTACCTTTCTTTCCATAGACACTACTGAAGAGCATAAACTGTAGCCTACTAGACTGTCATCAGCACAAAGTCCCCCAAATAATAAATGAACTTTTTATTAACTGTGGTAACATTAACATTACAATGAGGGATTGTTTAAAAACAAGTTGTACTGCTGTTGCTCAAGAGCTCAAAGAAAATGGTTCTCAGTTCCTTTATTTTTCCTTGAGGGTAACCACAGGGGTTGCATTAAATCTTTTAAAGTATGTTGACAGTTGAATAAGTGCTGCTGTTGCTCTGGTGACATTTTATGCTTTTTAATTGTCATTAATGAAGCTGACTGATACTTCCTTAAAAGTGCTTTACATGTTCTAGTAATTTTATGACAAAAAGAGGAACAAAACTGTCTGCAAATTAGCCTTGATCCACTTCTCATATGGAATTTTCACTGGAGACAATGGAAGAATCCGCATGGGAAATATCTGCTTGACCAGACATTTTAGGTAGGAATGCATGAAATGTTCCCAGTAAATTGTGAAGTTATCACTTGGTTGTGAGTCTCCATATATATTAAAGCTCAAAGATTTGAGTGTATTTTCAAAAATAAGTACTGGAACTGCTTTGACTGATTCAGAACTTGCTGGTAAAATGGTATGGCCCAACTTCTTAGGGTGTCAATAAAACCCAAAATGTACATGTGAATTGGAATAAAATGGAAATCTGACACTAGGCTGAGGTGTTTTCTTATTCTGATAGTACTCCCTCTGATCTGAGAAAGGTTCTGCCCCTGTAAAGACTGAAGAAAACAGCTCCCTATTATCTGTTCTAGAGGTGCAGTAACAAAGAGGAATGCAGGTAGCCTGAGAAACAGCAGGCACTGTTCTTGATAGTTCATGAACAGGTAAGGCAAGTCTTTTGCTATGGGGAGAAAATAAACGATGGTGCTTTAAATTCTGGTGGGTGATTTGAGTAGATTAAGATCTATTCTGGGGATAAGGAGCCAGAGGAGGTAAGAGGAAGGGGGAACAACATACTGAAAATGTAGGGAAACGTATTGAGTCCTTTACTTCCCCCACCCCAGGTTTCCTTGCTCTTGCTTCACATCTGCAAATGCAGAATAAGAAGGGATTGGAGCCACCTTTCTCTCTCCAAGTGCAGTGGCTCTTGGAGTGCAGATGTACAAATACTGATGGTTCAAGCCATTATAGTTGAACAGTGCAATTAGGCCATGACAAATCCTTCCAAGCATATTGAGAGCCCCTTTGCCTGGCCTAGCACCATGCATGACACATATACCTGTGCAAAGCATGCAGGTCAGCTCCAACGCAACCCAGTAGAAGGCTACACAAGGTGCAAAGCAACAGAAATCAGGCAGGCCTTGGGCTTCTGTACAGCACTGCAATTTTCAAGGCACTCAAAGTGCAGACAGCAGTAAATTTCACACTCACAGCAGATGCAATTTTAACAATCTCAGCTAAGTCATGAACTCCATTTTAATTAGACAAGGGGCCAGGCTTTTGATTTCAAAAATAGAAATTAGGGTTGCAGTCCTTCATCCATTGAAGTTAATTGCAAAATCCCTATTATCAGACTCTTGAGGTACTACCCAGGCTTACTCTTTAATTACATTTGATTCTTAATGAAGTAGATGGCAAAGAGAAAAGCAGCCCATGATTCAAACGATTCACATTTTTATCTTTCCTGATGAACAACAGAATAGGTCAAGATACTTGCTAGATTTTCCCATGAGAAATGCTGCGATGTGAATAAGCTCAATTGACTTGATTCTGAAGGAGCAGGTTAGCTTTCAAAAGCATCACTAATTTTCTCCTCCTGTATACATTCTGCCCCCAAAACGTATGCAGTGTAATTATAGACACGAAGCCAAATCCAATTCAGAACTTGAAAAATATCACGTAAGTAATCTTAAGCTTGAATGACTTGTCTTTGTTGTCTAATGTCATTTAAAACATAAGGAGTTCTAATTATAGTTTTATTTTTCAAATGATGCACTTTAAAAGAGTGACAATTCTCCATAAAAACTGACAACTCCTCAGAGTCAATAATGTGATAATTCCACATGGTTTAAAAACTGTAAGCTTTGAAGCAGCTTATGCAGAAGGAGTATGTTATCACACTTGGCTAGAGAACAACACAGTTTCACCTTATTTTTCTTATATCAGTACCCAAGTAAATAAATGAAGATTTACAGAACAGCAGCCCATGTCACAGGTGGGGCCACTACCTTGTTATACACAGCAACATGCAAATTCTTTTCTCATAACGAAAGCTGTTTCTTACCATCTTGAATTCAAAAATTCAATTACTGTTTTCATAATACACAAAAACAGCCTTTTATCTCAGACATTATTTGTCATACTAGAAAATGTGTAATTAACTTCTATGACTTTAAAGGACACGTTAAAAAATCAAGGACTTAAAAATGTTGGGTTTTTTAAAAAAAAAGGTTGAATGCTGAGTTCTGTGTTTCAAACAAAATGCAAATCTCTCAAGTCCAGTTTAAAACCATTTGCCCCGTTACAATTCTTTCCGGAATACAACAAAACCTGAACACTTCCTACTTCATGCTCATATCAGAAATCAGGGGAAGCTGAAATTACTTTCAAGGCCACCAGAAACTTGAAACTTGAATCAGCCTGTTCTGCATAACTGTGATAAACCTGCAGGTGTAACACATAACCACAGACAAACTGGCTTGCTGTGTGGAGTTGTGCTGAATCAGTACTAGATATTAAGTCAGTGTTACTTAAGCAAGGAAAAGAAATTCCCATCTACCTCTTCAGTTGGCAGCTCCCTTCTAGAATGTGATTTCTAGTATTGCTTTTGCTGGAACTATGCCAATTTACACCTGTTAAGTATTGTGCTTATAACTTCAGAGCCTTATACTCTACAATACGGAGCATGTGCAATTGTTCAGTCTGACTTCTGGAAGGTCTACCTTGGCAGGTCTCCTGGAAGTTTCTCAGACTCAGGAGTACATAATTATGAAGAGTAGTTTGAGACACTTACTAGCTATGATTCTTTTTAAAGTGATTCTTTAAAGATCCTTCAGAGCACAGAGAATGTTCCCATGGGAGGACACGGCAGTTGCAGAAGAACATCCCTGTACTCGTGACCACACAAACCCTCCAGTATCAGAGCCAGCCCTCATGCCTTAGATTAGTGCAGAAAAGGCAGAGGGATGAAGAAAGTCAGTGCTCCTATAGTTAGTGACAGAAAGTTTCTGCTCAAATGTAATAGAAGCTGTAACCCTGAAGAACACACACAGGCTGAAGTGGTGATTAAAATCAACATTGAAGATGAACTAATATCAGAAGAGTAAGCTAACTTACTATTAAGGTAATACTGGGGTAAATGCAGCAGTAAAGTGCTGCTCATCACTACACAAGTAAAAGCACCTTTCTTTTTAAAATAATCATTTTGATTGCTTGTTTACAGTATGCAGGCATCAGGGATTGCTACATGCTATAGCCATCTGACACACTGTACACAGTGCACAAGGAATGATACTTTGTCAGTGATTCCATCTCTGGCTAACTATCTTGGTAAACCTTCAGGCAATCCTAATTTCAGAGTATAAAGTGCTTCAGTTGGGCACCAAATGAAAGCAATTCAAATCATTAATAACTTCCACCATATGCCACATGCCATCATCCTTCCCAAACAAAATTAAGGATAAGAAATAAAACTTCAGTTGATAGTAAGCCATAACTCTCAAAATAAAAAGGTGTTATTAATTTTGTACTGCTAACTATAGCAGCACTGAACTTCAGGTATAAAACAAATTTATGCTCACAGGTACCTCAGTAACACAAACCAAAAATAATAGTTGTGGACACAGATCATAAAGCAAATTTCTACTCAGTTAATTAATTTAAGAAAAAAAAAAAAGTTCAATCATAACATTTGCTTAGGGATGTTTGTCTTTTTTTCTTACCATTGAATGTTAAAAACACCCTTGCTTGAGGCTGGGAAGATCCTTTTACACTGGTGAAGTAAATAAATATCCCAATCAACACGTGCAGCGCAAGAAACGCCATCTCTTCAGATTTCAACTTAATATCCCAGAAATGAAACCTGAAAGACAGAGATAGCACATTACTGTTGTTGTACAAATGTGTAGAGCAAAAACAACACTACCAAAAGATCTTTATTAGAAAGCTCTTCCAGCTGAAGCCATAACATATGATAACGTGCAAGTCGTTCAGCACGTCTGCTTTTTCTTAGTAGATGTGAAAATGGCTTTCCTCAGCTTTCCCCAGCAGCAGATTGCACTGGCACAAGAGGAGCTCTGCCTATTAGTGTAAGCCAACAGAGTCTCTTGGCTAAGAGAAACTAGAGCATTAGTTTCAGTTTATTTAAATAAGGACAATTCCACCTGCTGGAGAAATGATTATACTAAGCATCAAGGCAGAGCAAAGCAAGGACAGCAGATAAAGTTTCATGAACAAAACTCTGGCTGATATTTTTAGATGCCTCTCCTTACTTTACATCAGATTTGATTTCCTTTTTTTTTTTATTATTTTTTTTTTGGTTGGCGAGGAGGTGGGGGGGGTCAGTTTGGGTTGCTTTTTTTTCTTTTAACATTTGAAATTAAAAGGTACTTGGAAATAAGCTTTCAGTTTTAGTAAATTGGGTTCTCAAATAGCCCTCTAGATCTTCTTGCAAGATGAAATCCTGTGTACGTCACTAATTTCAAAACCATTGAAACCAAAAGTATTTCAACATGCCTGAAACTGTTAGTCAACATTTGCTTTTTGGCTAGCTCCTTTCAGGATACTTATATGCTGTCATTGGCTTCTCCAGAGCACTAAGAATACCCAGTGTTGGACAGTGCATTATGTGTGATACTGCTGCTCCTTCTCCTGCACATCTATTGAACCTACATTGATTGTACAGGGTTTAGCTGCTGAGAAGACTGAGCTTCTCAGACAAATGGAAAACACTCCAAAACAAATCTGTATCTCTTAGGTCAGGAAGGGCTTGAGCTCACTGGAGTCTCTGGCACTTTCAATTCCAATGGACTTTGAACCAGACCCATAAAACCCAGCAGACATTAGAAACTGTCTATTGCATATCATACTCCTCTTAAACTGCCTATCTCCAAAAACTGTGAGGTCCAAACCTGATTTCAACCATAACAACTTTGTTCTTCACTTGAGCTGCAAAAGTAAGAATAAAACACCCTCATTTTATGCTCATTCTACTTCCCTGCTTAAATATACTTTTCTTTTTGGCATCAGTCACCTTTCTGCTAGACACCACTTTCGGGTTAAGCAGGTGATAGATTTGATTCTGTGGTAACTGGAAGCACTTTGAAGGCTCTAATCCCTATAGCTAAAACAAAGCATTAAGGGCTATACATTTATTCCAATAAGAGTTCTGTTGCCGGCGTCATCATCTTACACTTCTTTTTACCTCATCTCTGCCCTAGCACTATAATCCCTACAATGGAAACCAATATTTCTGCATGTTTGTTCATTTGGTTCCTCTAAGTTTCACACCTGTCCTAAAAGGACTGGCTGTAATCACTCTGGTATAACAGGAACCAGCTGTCAGGCAGGGATGACTTTAGGTCAGCACCAATTTGGACTGGATCCACACCACTGACTTATTGGTGAAAGACCCATATCTCCTTCCTACCTCTGTCATTCCCTCACTGTAAATCGTTTTGAAAGGCTTCTCTCTGCATGATAACTTCACACAAGCCTGGGGTCTGATGGAGAGCATGTGAACCAGAACTCTGTAGCCCCCACTCTAACCTCTCCTTCAAGATTTGCTCTGGAGCACTGAGACATGCACAAAGACCAAGCAACGCTACAACTCTGCTAATTGACAAAATCACCAGTGTCAGAAACATGCCAGCCACAGATCTAGTGTACAGGAGAAACGTATCCATTCTGGCCCAGTGCCAAATTATCTCTAAGGGTCTGTTAACTAATGAATTGATAGTTGCAGAGTTAGTTGCCAAGAATAATTTTTAAACAGGCTGCATGAATTCTAGTATTAATGCTGCTTTGTGGGCTTTAAATTTAAAACCTTGCAACTAGTCCATGGGATATCCTTTGACTTACCCCTCTTCTAAGGGAGAAATGCCATTAAATCCTGAGAAAATATCTTTGTAAGGCCAAAACAAATAGCCAATCATACAGAACATGTGATTTAACAGATGCAATGGGATTAGCATTTTACAGAAGTAGCACTATGCTTTCTTTGCAATAGAGATAAAAAGTCAAAGAGGAACAAGTGTGTGGTTTTCTTTCTTCCTTTAAATTATATTGTAGGAAATAATAATAATAAAAAAAACCTTTCAGCACTCTTTCCCTCCTACTCTCATGCCTCCTGCCAATTCTAGTGCAATGTTACAGGAGTGAAACATTGCTACATTTCATTGCTCAAATTGCAGATCTTCACTGTTAACACAGAATTGACAGGCAAATATAAGATTCAAATCCTGAGCTGCATGGTTCCTGCCCAGCTGTTAGACACACAAATAATGAACTCATATGGTGCCAAAAAGGTACCTCGGGGTGTCTAACACGAGAGTTACCTAATGGAAATAGATTTAATCTCAGAGGTTTACATACCAGGTAACTAAACACAAACTCAGTGCAGGTTTGATTCTTGGTTTGGGCTTACATCCCAGTTCTGAATTTATCTCAGTAAGTCATGATACTATATTCAGCATGAACTGTGCACATGATCTCTGATGACAACCCACAGACCTAAAACCTCGCAAGAACTTTTACAGAATCTTTGAGGGCAGACAAAAGGCAATGTGTGATTACATCTCTGCCCTTATTCCCTGGTCTAACTGTAAACAAACTAGCAAACTGTTACTAAAGTGAAGTGGTGAAGTTGTCCTGCCTCCGAGATCACTCTCAGCACGCTGTACTGCTTTAAGAAAGTATTCTATAGGATTGCTGTGAAGTGCTGTGCAGGTGTCATCTGCTACAGGCTGTGCCCGACACTTAATTCCTGTAAGGAAAATTATTCAGAAAAAAAAAATAAAAAGAAAAGAAATAATAATAATTAAAAACAAACAAACAAACAAGCAAACAAAACACCCACCAAACACTGACTGTGCTAATCTGGAAAATATTGCTTCAACTATCTGTGAACAGCAAGAAAATTCAACCATCAAACACATTTCACATCTATTAAAGCAGAGAAAGAGAACTTTCAATTATGCTTACCCAGCTATTGGAGGAACCAGTAATACAGATTTCTGTCTGGTTTCTATCAGTTTATGGGCTCCACTTCTGCTACCAGAACATTTTAATTCCAAACCTGGCTCATTGTCAGGGGGAAACTTAAAAAAAAAAAAAAAAAAAAAGAAAAGAAAACTCTGTCTTCCCGGTGGCTGCAAAGGTACTCCCGGCTCCTTTGTAAAATAATCCTTATAGCTGGACTCCCTAAGGCACCAGGAGCGCTTCTCCCCAGCCCTCAATTAAGCACCTAAGAGTGAATGGAAAGTGGCCGGGCGGTGACGGTGAAGGCTCTGGTTTCCAGTTGCAGGCGCTGCCCTGCCCTCGCCGCCGCCGCACTAGCGAGGCGAGGCACCGCGGCCTCCCGTGCATCATTAGCTGAGCAAATAGGGGCTGGAGCTCATAAATAATGAGGAGGCCACACCCCGCCGAGCGCGGCGGCGGCGGCAACCGCCCGGCCCGCCTCAGGGAGCGGCGAGCTGCCGGCTTCCCTCGGCACCGCGGGGCGCCCGCGCAGCGCAGCGCAGCCCGGCCCCGAGGCGCTTCGCTGTAGAGAGAGCCGGTCGGGGGCAAAATGCAACCGAAGGTTATTTAGGGGTACGCCGCCCGCTCCAGTTTGGCCACGGTGGGAGGTTCAGCGGCAGGTAGCCCCCGACCCCCATCCGCGCAATATGTGCGCCCGCGGAGCTCGGGGGAGACGGGAGAGAAACTCGCCGGGAAAGTTTCCGCCTCTCCGTGCTGCTTGTCCCGGGGCTCCAAGCGCTCTCCGACGGCAGCGCCGGGAGTGCCGGCGCAGTCAGTGCTGGGGCCGCGGGCCAAGCCCGGGGGAGGCGGCGGTAGCAGGCGGGGAGCGGGACCCTGAGTGGAGCGGCCCCGCGGTGAGCCGGGCCCTGGGGGGGGAGCGGACCCAGGTGGCCCGAGACCCCGGGGAGCGGCGGCGGGTGCAGGGGTTTGAGGAGCGGGCAGCTCTCGGGGGCCGCCGGTAGATGGCGCTGTGATGAGCGGGAAAGAGGCAGGGCTGTGGTGCGGAGCAAGCACATCCAGCCCTTATCAGAGGGGGTTCTTTCTTTTTTTTTTCTTTCGCTGAATTGTTTCCTCGATTTGAAATATTACATGAGTGAAGAAGAGAAAGAAGGAGTGTTAGAGCAGTACTTGAGTGGCAGATTTGTAGTTCTGTCTCCTGATTGCTCCAGAAGTTTTACCACAGGCTTTCAGAAGCTCTTCTGCAGTTTAGGAGACTGGGAGCTGCATTTTCTAAAGCTCAGTTTTTCACCAAGATGCTGAACAAACCTTACAGTTTGAAGTGCGATTTGTACTCTCATGGCAGTGGGGCAGCTTTGAAAATTTTACCCAAGATATCAACATCATAGCTTCATTAAAGGCACTAGAACTTTCCAAGCAGCAATGTTTGGTGTCTTGGTTAGGTTTTCTGAAATTGTCTTGCAAGGATATTGTCTGCTGGTCTGACTTGCTAGGTGCAAACTTCTTTTGAATCAAGATTTTCACTTGATCTCTGCAGCAGAGCTGATGCAGGTTGCACAGCAGGGCACTTGTTGCAGCAAAGCATCAAAGGAGCACATCTTATGATACGCTTGCAGTCATGTCCCAGAGGCAGAAGTATATTAACAAGCAAACAAGTACCACAATGATTCAGTGCACACGCTCAAATTACAATTTTGTTTCCAGCTATTGCACATTCTGGCCATACTAACCAAAGCAGTCAAGAACATGAATGTATTATAGCCAGAGAGCAGGGAACAGCATAAACTCAGTGTCCTTACTAAACGAGTTTTGTCTATGGTCTGTATCTATAGGTTACTTAGTGTGATCTACGTGAGTTAGGATCACACATATTTCAAAGACAGCTTCTCCTCCAGGGTTCAGTGCCAGCCTAGCAAAGGTAGTGTTTTCTTCCCACAAAAAAACCCTAGTATTATAAGGTGTTTATAATCCCAGAGAATACAAAAGTAGGGGGTGCTCCTTATTGTGAAATAAATGTCAGAGTTCACTGATGTCAGATTGCAACTAATGCCAGAAAAGAAATGGGTCCAGAATTTTGAAAGGCTTGACCTGCTTCAGATCATATCTTAAAGACGAATTAGCTGATGCCTTTAGATGAACTAGGCTCTCCAGATCACATGGCCTTAAAAGTACTGATCACAGAATGGCAGGGGTTGGAAAGGACCTCTGTAGATCATCTAACCCCACTGCCAAAACAAGGTCGCCTAGAGCAGGTTACACAGGATTGTGTCCAGGTGGGTTTTAAATGGCTCCAGAGGAGACTCCACAACCTCTTTGGGCAGCCTGTTCCAGTGCTCTGTCACCATCACAATAAAGACGTTTTTCTTTGTGTTTAGGTGGAACTTCCTGTGTTCTACTTCGTCCCCATTGCCCCTTGTCCTGATGCTCTTCCAGTTCTATTCCTCATCACAAGCTAGAAATGCAGAGATGTGTGAACATTTGCTGTCCTAGAGAGCAGTTACACAAATCCATCAGAGAGCTTGTTCTCTCAGTGGGCAGGCAGTGTGGCTGTGAACAAGATGCTGCTCATCCTTGAAATGTGGTGTTCAAATGCCTCAGTCTGACAGCAACACTCTGCCAAAAGATGTCAAATGTCTGCTTTGGAAAATCCCCACAACTAAGTGCAATCAGAGATCACCACACCAAGCAACCGAAGTGAGTCAGCTAATTCAGTATTTTCCCTCTTGCTGTGGTCTATGCAGGGTGATTCAGAGGAGAGTACACAGAAAACCACAAAACAAATATGAAATAGCCTCTCTTCTAGGAGAGTTTAGGAGGTGTGTGATGAGTGGCAACGCCAGTCAAAGAAAAGGAATATTACCATGAAATACTTAACACTAAAACCTATGATGATTTTGTCATCAAATATTTTTGCCTTAATTAAAAAAAAAAA
Source organism: Ceyx melanurus (assembly GCA_024611195.1). NCBI lineage: Eukaryota > Metazoa > Chordata > Aves > Coraciiformes > Alcedinidae > Ceyx > Ceyx melanurus. Next base: position 131,624 of record JANHGL010018282.1, read on the forward strand.
AAAAAAGAAAAGGTGATGATTCCACTTTTTATTCTTAAAAATCAGAATAATAATCTCCAAGGTAAGATCACAAACACACACTTCTAATAATATAGCATTAGAAAAAGACAACAGAGTATGCTCTAACATGAATTACCATCAGCATTAAAGTCACTTGTGTTTATTAGTGCTGTTTTAATGTATGGACACTGGAGAGCCATCTGGCTATCTGCATTTCTTTTTCACATGTGCTGGCTACATCAGAGATAAAACAGTAAAATGGAACATTGAGGAAAATTATGGGGCTTTCCGACACTCCCTTAAGGACTTTGGGTTTATAAAATAACAAATGAACTACAAAGAAACAAACGCAAAACTTTAATCTGTGAGATACCATCACACTCATATATCTGTTAGGCAAAGCAAGAGCATGCTAATTTTAAAAACAAAAAGTAAATTGAAACAAGAATAAGCATGCCATATTGATTTATTTGTATTTAATATGTGCATATGTGCAGGTCAGAGCATGATAATTAACTTTAAAAAGCAGTTTGAACTTCACAGCTGGGCTGAGTGAAATGGTTAAAGTTTTACTTTAGATGTTTTGTAATAGCATGTATTAGCTTCAAGCAAAACTCAGGGAATGGAAATTACTTCTCCAAACTATGAGGTGGGGTTCAGTATTTACTGGCATGAATAAGCCCTGTGAGTGAAATGAAAAGTATGCAAGACACTTGTTTTCCAGGCTGTGTATTTTACAGGCTAACATGGGGATAAGGATGAAGAAGTTGGACTCTGCTTTGCAGCTGGGTTTTAATCATTCTTCTAGTACAGAAAGTATACAAGGTATTGTAGAATTTGCTTCTAGTTCTGATTTGGTGTGTGTGAGATTTATAACCATGTATGGTTACTCCAGTTGCACCATATGTGTCAGGACAGAGTCAGACCCTTGCTCTCAGCTTTGGAGTTAGAGCAGTTCTGACTCCTGCAATGTGATCTGAGCAAACTCTCATGGCCAAAACAAACAGAAGCTGATTTTGTTGTATCTGTTCATGGTGTCTGCTTCTTGCCCAAACAAATCATCCTAATGGACTCAGGCCTAGCTCTAGACCTAAACACTATTTGAAGCCAGGAAGGAGAAATGCAAGAGTGGATTTGGGCATTTACTTAACATTTTGGTGTGGGGTTGGCTTTGTTTTGCTTTGTTTTGTTTCTCCCTGCTTTAGATTTTCAAATCCTGAAAAGGTCAATAGATTATGGGAAGGAGAAGGACCAGAAGGAACACAGGTTTAAAACAGGGAAGACACAGAAAACATGATGGCTGAAGATGGAAGAGGAAGAAGACAGGAACCTCCTGAGACACATTTGGACACATGGATAAAGACAGCACAGTGGAAGAGAATCAAATAATTTCCCTGCATTGGCAACAGCTAGCCATTAAGAAGATCAACAGATTCAATAATCAGTTACTTCTTTGAACACAAGGACAGACTTACAATTTGGACAAGATCAAATGCTAGCTATTATAATGAAAGATGTAATAAAGTCATAATAAAGTGACTATCAAATGTAATTATTCCTCCCTTAAAAAACACAAAGCAGTGGATATATACAGTAAGTGTCTAGGTTCCAAATGATGAAAGAAAATACTACCTTCTATTTCCTCTGTCCTCATTTATTGACAGTTGGGCTTGATGATCTTGAAGGTCATTTCCAACCTTAATGATTCTCTGATTCTCTGAGTGTCAAATCACCTTATAGAAATGCAAGGTCATTAGGTAATACAATTAGTTCATCTTTATTCCTTACAGTTACAAGAACTGAAGAAGGTGTGAAATGTATCAGCAGTCTATTGTGGTAATGCTATTGTTTGTTTTGAAGATGTGCTAATATGAGTAGCAATTTATATTCTTTGTCACAACAAACAGTCCAAATATTCAAAAGACAGTAAATAAAAAGCTACTGCTGATACTGCTGTGTGATCACAGATGGTGTAAAGTACTTCAACAGAGTGTGCCCTAACTGGCCATGGGCTTATTCACATGGATCAAATAAGGACTGCTCATGAAGACTGAGACTTCATCACCAAGGTCAAAGACTTATAAAACGGCTGGCGTTTAACTAACAATGAGTTGTCAAACTGAATTAATCAGTTTGTTTTTCACTACTTAAGGTTCTGTGAAAGTCTATTTGCAGAAGAGAATTTATCTTCTCTCAGCTTAAGAAAAATTAGGTGCTTAGAAACAGGATCAGTGGAACCACATTAATGAAGCACTATTGCCTGTATGGGAACAGAGGAGAATATTATGCTCTTAGTTTGATAAAACTCTGTCTTCAGTCAAATAGACCCATCTCTGAAAGGCTTCCCTGGAAGTCAGTGAGCTAGCACTTTGTAGTGACCTCTGTCATTGAATAGACTGTGATTTCTGTAAGGTCATCATCAAATAAGTGCTTCTGAGTGTGTACAAAGCATTAAGCTGATTCCCGGCATGCTACCAGGCTTTCATGCTTCCTCTTTTCAGTGAGGCAACCATATTATTGCTGTTTCTTGGAGAAGTACAGTGTTGGTCAGATTTTCCACCTTTTAGCCATCATGACTAAATGAGGTCAGTGATACAACCAGAGTCACTGTGTTTACACAAAGCTGGGTTTGAATTTTTAACAAATAAAACACATCATTATTATTTTGCAAGTTTATTAGCAAGACTTGAATGAAAAGGGAAGGGCTATTGACTCAGGAAAGATAGCTTCAGGCCAAGCAAGCTCTAAATATAAGAAAGCACAAATGCCCTGTGTAGACTATGTATTGAGAGGTCCTGCAGTGCAATAAAGTCTACAAATGGGGAAGTAAAGCAGGAGTGGTGATGGAGAAGCTTTATATTCAAACAAATAGGATGGAAAGAAAGGTGACAATATTACTGTAGAGAGGGGACATAACCTTGGGCATCATGGCCATTTCCAGCATGGCATGCCACTCTCCGCATTTGATCCACTGTACCTGGATCATATACCTTGATCCATGTACTTGATCCATTGCAATATGCTGTGGGGTTGACATCATTCAAGGGAGTCCTTTCTGTTGGACAGAGATTTTGGAAACATAACTTTTTGCCAATGATTCAGCTGCTTCAGAGTTTATGGAGCATTCTGTGAATCACTGTTTTGGAAAAAAATAACAGGCTTATGATTTTTTTCCCATCCATTTTAGGTTTGAAACACACTGGTAGAATTTTGGTTATAAAAAACAACCCAGCCCTAATCTGGTCCCGGATAATACAGCAGTGCAATTCTATTTCCCACTGTCCTTCATCTCCAAATGAAGAGTAATGACTGCATAACTTTCAGTCTTCGATTTGTTTTGTTCTCTGTAAGTACAGACTAAGATTTACTGATTGTGTTTGTCAGCTAATTGATCACTGCATATTGTTTGCTTTCTTTAAGCTGTTGCTTTGGAAGAAGAAACAGAAGGACCATTCTGCCTATGCCTTGTCCTTCTCTCAAGATGACCTGCTGGCCACTGTCCACATTACTTTCCTTAGGAAGTTTTTTCTCGTGCATAAGAAACAAAAATCAAAGAACTTGTGACTCCAAATGAAAGACAAATCAAACTAATGAAAAAAGTAATCATTTAAACCATCCATGCCAAGCAGTGTTGACTGAAACAATCTGAGTTATGCCCACTGTCCCCTGGAGATGTCAAGGATCAGTGTGTATGGACCAGAGTATGCTGAGGAATGGAACAGGCTCCAGAGATGTCCCCTCTTCTACACATCAAGCATGATCCTTCTGCATTACATCCCAGCTATCACTGAAATGGTGATTTTAAACTAGGTATCTCAAGTGACCCTCCATGACTATTCTTACCTTTTCTTTAGGAAACAGCAATAAAAGTGGCAATCGTAATGTAAATCCAAAGCACTCTGTAATTCCCCCAAGGTGGGAAACGTTGAGATGCTAGAGAATTCAAGTGTAAAATCTTTACTACAGTATTATCTTCGTATTAAGGATGACATTTGTGCTTCCAGCAAAGTGTTCTTTTCAATTTCTTAAAGAGGCTTTCATGTTGTCTGCTATGAACCAAGGTTTGCATAAGACAGATGGTGTTGCACTGATGTTTTACCTGTAATACTTAGCATTTTAGTACTTTGTTGTAGGTCCTAAAGAAGATAAAATGGAAGCTCTGGTCTTTAATGTGTTCTGTGCTGCGTTTTTGACTGTGTGAACTCTTTGTCACAGGTATTCATGCAGTGCCTCCAAATGCTCGTGATTCATGGACAGGAGCTCTGTTTTACTTTTTTCACTGTCAGAGCAACAGATATTTTGAAGGGCTGTTAAAAATGCTTTTTGCAGTATATTAAGTTACCATATTTCAATATCAAAACCCTTCATGAAAGCCACCCCATTTTATTCTTTAGAATGTGTTGCATGAAAGGCATGAGCAAACATTTGGCCTGGATAGTGAAAACCTATGAAGTCAATGTATGTTCAGTGGGGTTATAGAGAGTCTGATGACTTCTTTTTGTAAATTTTTTGTGCCTCAGGTCAATCAGGATTTGCTTTAATTTAAAATAACATTAAGTCATCATCTTAAAATAAAATTTTATTAGTTTAACAAAAAAAATAAATAATGACTTGAGAGGCAGTTATAGAATTTGATTTACCTACTTATTGGCCATTATAGATTAAAATGTGCTTTATTACTATTATTTTATTAATTCCTCACTGAAAGTTAGCACAGGCTTCATGGAAACACCTAATGCATAAGAAATACAGCATCACATAATGCAATGTTGTGAATTAAGTCCCAGAATTTTCTATCACACTGAAAAAATTCTGTTGCTTTAACTTGGTTCTTGGCTTCTTATTGAAAGAACCACAATTAAAAGTGTCTACGTTTACTTTTTTTCTCAAATAACATAAAGATTCTACTAAATTATTTTTTTTTTAATCTGAATCTAATTTTTTTTAGAACATCTGTTAATCAAATCCTTATTTGAATCTATTAGCAATAGTTTGTTTTAATCCAAGACAAAAAAAAGCTATAGTTTGAATGGCAGCCAGAATATCTTTTCCACAATTACACCTTTATAACTTCAAATCAATTTATTCATTGTCAGTTTTTCCAAGTCAATTAGGAGGAAAAAAAGGCAAAAGAAAAACACAGTATAGATAAAAAATGTTTCTGAAGAACTTTATTATTTGCTATTTTTCTACAGCTCGCTTTTAAAACACTTGTAATACTCATACAAATTTATCTTAATGTACTTCCAAAGAGTTGTGAAACTGGAGATAAACAGTTTCAGTAATATTTCATCACAGCCCTGCCTGTTTATTCCTTACAGTTTACTTATATTACAAACACTTCCAGAAATCTGTTAAATCATTTGTGTGAATATCAATGAATATATGTGTAATACATGCTCGTTGTATACACTCATCTAATTTGGTGATTGGCAAAGAGAACTCCTCAAAATGTTCTAAAAATTAGTTCCTTAACTAAAAAAAACCAAAGCTTCTAAATCAGTATTTTCCTCTCAAATATCACAGGAGAAAGTGTAAAGAAAAAAAAAAAAAAAAGAGTATAACTCATTACTGTAATATCATGCACAACATATCTTTCTTTTTCTTTTTTTTTTTTCCTTCCAGGTTAAGTGGTTTTTAATAAATTCTTAATGTAAATGATTTTTGATCAGATAAATTTTGGGGAATCTCTAAATTTTGCCATAAGAGGGCATTATTCATGCACTGAGAACAGCAAATGCATATCAACATAAGAACATACATTTTAAGAAATGGCAATTCTCTACACTCATGCTCCAAAGGTTTTAAATAGGAACACCTTAAATGAGTTACTGGGACAGGCATAGGTCACTGTCTTGGGTTTTCTTACTGGATAGTCTCAAAATACAGTGGAAGACCAAGTAAGAGACAAAGTACTACTTTTGCAGTTTAGAAGATAAAGCCAAAAGTTGGTGGCTTGACCTGTGGTCTCAGTTCAGAAAGTATGCCCAGGCAGGGTTAGTATTAAGCACTTGTTTAACCTATCCATGCATGTGAGAGTTAAAGATAAATTCAAGTGCTTCCCTTGAAGCAAGCAGCAAGACATCAAAAATTAGACCCTTGAAGTTTTATTATGAAAAAGGACTAAAGAAAAACAACAGCATGTATGAGACAAGGACAATGAGTTCTTAAGTTTATTTCACACAGTGAACCAAAACCAACCAAACAAACAAAAAATGGGGGAAAAGAGGGGACCTTAAACCTGAGCATCTAAGATTTTTTACAGGTGATGTAGGTTGTGAGAATGGGAGGAATACAGAGATGTGCCATGTCAAAATACCTAAGAAACCTTTGGGATGGAAAAGAGTTGTCTCTTCTCCTCTCCCCACAGAAAAACTGAGAGTGGAAGTTAGATCCCCAGATACTCTGTAATGACTTCTGCTAATGGCACTGAATGTTGGATTATTTCCCAGAAAGACAGAAAATCTTCATTCTGGAACAAGAAAAGATGTTAACAAAAAATCTGCATTATGTGGGGCTTTCAGAGCCCTGAAAGAGTGTTACCACATAAGCTTCACTTCTGCTCTTTGTGAAGACTCAGAGCCACATATGCTGTGTGTCCTGGGCAGTGATTGTTCTGTGTGCCTGTTCTGTCAGGTACTGCAAAGGTCTACAGACAAGTATTTGGTTGCATCATCCTTGTCCACCCCAATGAGCAATGGATTCTTTTAGTCCTGAGTCTGTCAGAACATCATTTTCTGACAATATTATTTAGCATATATCATGGATGTATTTCATTGTCCTGTTTCCTGGAATTATGTCATTGATCACATGATCTCTACCTCTAAATCATTTCACTAACAACTGTAGGGAAAAACAATTTGACAAGCAGAATATAAATTGCTTTCAGATATGTTTTGGATATTCTCCAGCTTGTCAGATTTTTTTCTTCCATTGGCATATAACAGAAAAGCACAGAGATCCAGCAGTATGTTATTTGCAGAAATTTGTAGATTAAATGAAGAGCTGAATTTGGTCATTTTGTCATCTGGGTAGTTTGATGAAGATTTATTAATTAATATTAAAATAATTCTGCAGGGAAGAGATTTATGGTTTTGAATTTCAACCCACTTTAAGAGTTGAAAAGCCAGTGCTGCAGTTGGCAGAAAAAATATTCCGGTGAAGCCAGTATGTCCACTAAGTTCTAAACTGACAAATAATTTATGTTAACACCTGCATATCTCTATAAGAACTAGATATATTCCCCAAGGCAATGATACATCATTAACTCTACTGGAATACCTGACATTAAAAATTGAAATTATATAAATTAAATTCTGCATCTGCACCCTCAGATTTTTCACCTTTCTGCTTTAGAAAGAATGCCAGGATTTTTTAATTTATTTTTTTTTAATTAATCAGATAACATATTTGAAATGATGGGCTATATCCTGGCTAAAATCCAACATACAAACTGGCATCTTATAGGGAACAGGTTGAAATCAGACAGTTCCATGACTGGGGGCTTTGAGGTGCTCTGGGTTTTCTCTACTTGTGGAGCAGCTTGTATGGATTTGCATATATTAAAAAAAATTATTTGTCAAACACAGCAACTGCTGCTCCTCCAAAATTCTTCCTGGTTTGTTTGTTTTGTTTATTTGTTTTTGGTTTGGGTTTTTTTGTGTTTTTTTTGGTTTTTTTTTTTTCTCTTTACCATTATTCCTGTGATTGTAATTATTACCTACACACTTGGAGATCTAAAATGGAAGTTTGCAGATACATTTAAATAATTGGAAAATTACAGTTGCTAGCAAGGAGTTATACAGAAGACTGTTGACCCTTTTAGGTGCAGTGAATTCCTTTGGCTCCTGGAAGGCAGGCACTTCCATGGCTCAAGTGGAGATGGGGTGCAGTGGTGTCTGTATGTATTTGAGAGCAAGAAGCCTTCAGCCAGGCATTTTTTTTCCTTTTACATTACAAGCAGGCTTAGGTTATGTTTTAGTAGCAGCAGTAATAATAAGAAGACAGTGTACTTCTTTTGTTTTAATTCTCACTTTTGCACAAACAGCATGCTTCTGAGAATGCACATTAGGTACAGGTTTCAAGGTTTTTCAGTTTTTTCCCAGTTCTTTTCCAGTTCTTTTAACACAACTGCTTCATGAAATATTATTTCATCCAGTTCACTGCAGCTGTTTTAAAAACAGGCTGGGTAACCAGGTATGAAAGAGCTATTCCCAGACTGGCTTCTCTACAGGCCAGAATACACTGTCTCTTTTGTAGCATCATGAAGGAAAACTATGTCCTTCTACGTGCTTCTAGCTTGTAATCAGGTGTCCCATTCTCCTAGTTCTCAGTTTTGGGGCAATAGTTTTATTCCTGTTTTTAGTGGTAAAAAAGCAACTAAGATTATATAGAAGTAGTTTCTATTAGCTACCCTAGGTTTTGGATTAAAACAAGCAAACAAACTCACAAACTTCCCTCCCTCCCCAGCTAAAACCTGCTATAAATGCAGAACTTTTAAATTTTTCCTGTGATGTTGATGCTTAATTCCTGCGTGTCACAACTTCCATTCCTATGTGCCTGGATTTACCTCCCATAGAAAAGGAGACTCGCTGGCTACATTCTTCCTCTTGCTTCTATTTAAATGGCAACCTTTTCAGAAAGCATCTTTCTCAATGTGCTCTTCACCTCCTGCTGTATTGCCTTTTTGTGGATTCTTAAAACGATTCCATCGTGATTCAAAACAAACTCTGAAGAGCTTTTAAGAAGCTTTCAGCAAAATCCAGTACCACCAGAACATACCTGTGTTTCTGAAGCTGCTCAAGTCTGCTTTGTCAGAGATAGTGTCACACATCCTCTGTACTTGCATGGGATGTCCTTTCACACAAAGAAAAAGCATGAAGCTAACAACCTAGCTAGCCTGAAAGGAACCACTGGAGAAAAATGGACATTTACCAGTAGTATTTTCTATCCTCTTTCAGCCTGGTTGTGAGTATTTAAAGAACAATTCTGATATGCAATAAATAAATGAATACATCCTTTAAAGTGCAGATGAGTATTTGTGAGCCACCTCAAACAGCCTCAGGGCTCACTCCTGCTTATCTTCACCTTTGGGTAACGACTGGTTAAAATGTTTTGAATAATGAGGGCATTATCAAAAATCAAGCCTATTCACAAAAGATGCATGAAAAGAAGATGGGGCTGAAGTTGTTGAATACATTTTACTGTGGTTTGTCAGACTCTATTTACATCTCAGAGAGGGTGTTGATTTCCTAGTTGGTTTTAAAATGTGCATTCACTTTGTAAATATTTAAAGATGCTAATTTTCTCTTCCTATCACAGAAACTTATTTTTGACAATAATCTTTTTAAAACATCTTTGTTAGTGTAGAAGTATTTAGGCCCTTGCTGCTGACTACTTCATACCTTGTTTTGTGGTTTACACAGGTGTGGGGTGATGCAAACTGCAATCCAAAGAGAATGATTTAATTTTTAATTTTAATTTTATGTTCCCTTTGCAATAAGTGAAAACCACATGATTTCCATATATGAGGTTAGTAACTTCTTATGACATAGGAACACAGAATTTGTGCACAGGTCAGCTGCTTTCAGTGAGCCCACCCTGCACACAGCCCAAACAAAAGTAATTTTTACAGAGGGTGGAAACAAACAAAAATTCCTTTCGATTTTTTTTTTTTTGTCACTTAGATTCTTTTTGAAGGCTATATTGTCTTATCTGATACTAATGAAAACTAAACTGCAAGTGGCAGCAAAAAAGGGAATTCAGAGTAAAAATTTCACTTTCCGTAGCACAAGAGGTTATGGTTGCTCACAAACAGAATGTCTAGTTATCATAAGTCTGGAGAAGTTAGAAATAAAGTATATTTTACTAGTGTTTACATAACTATAAAAACACAACAAACTAGAATAACCCATAAAGCCTTTATTATTTATTCTTTAGTATCAAAATAACTCCAAATAATTTGGTATTTAAAATATATAGAGAATCCCATACACTAAAATTATTCTTTTAATACTATTTCATGCCCCTATTTTTTAAAGTCTACGTTTTCTTTAGAAATTTCTCTCTCAGGATGAAACAAAAACTTTCAAGCTGTCAAAGCTTGTGTGCCAGTTCAGGAAACCTGTATTCTATAGCAAATAGCTGAAAGTGTTTCCTCATTCTTCATGTCTGCCTAAATTGTAGATTTTATCAGAGCATCTCAGAAAAATAAGGCTATCATGTGTTGGGGAGGGAGGACTTAAATCAAAAAATTTTACTGTATATTATATCATGTCCTATCCTATCCTATTATAATATATAATATAATGCCAGGCATAAAGCAGCTCATGGGTTTCACTGTACATTATATTCAAGTTAGAGCAGTTACTCACCTGCAGTTACTGAAACTGTCTCTTGTTGACACTTCTATCAGTTGAGAAATGAATTGAACTAATCCACAGAATCACAGAGTGATTCAGGTTTGTGGGGATTTAATCTTATTCAATCCCTGCTCAAAGCAGGACTAACTCCAGAGTTAAATCCTACTGCAGAGTGAAATCTCACTGCTCCTTATGCCACCAGGTCTTGAAAATCTCCAAGGACTGATGTTATGGCAGCTCCCTGAGCAGCCTGTTCCTGCCCATAGGCATTCTTATAGGGATTAATTTTTCCTTCTGTCTAAGTGGAGTTTGCTCATGTTGGTTTTGGCCTGTCCTTTCCTTGACCACCTCCCAGCCTTTCAATGTGCTCCTGCAAAGACTGTCTCTGTCTTTGTGACTGCCTTTTCTACAGTCAAGACTGCTATTTGAGCTGCCTTTGTCTGTCCTGCTTTCTAGTTGTTTGCTCTTCCTTGCTTTTAATCCAGGAGTTGGATGTCAAACTTCAGTTGTTTCTGTGCACAGGCCATGAGGTAAAGCTAAGGACAGTGTGTGGGGCAGGGGAAAAACAAGATTTTCTCTTCTATATACAAACAACAAGAAGGGATTTCTTCATCCATGACTAAGTGGGCATGGAGCAGAGAGAAAGAGCCAATACAATTGCCCAATCTGTGCACAAAAGCAACAGGGAGTTAACATTTCCGAGGCTCATTTTTAAATGGAAAATTTAAGAAACAAAGTTGGTTTCAAGAACCGTTTGTACCAGATGAAACTGCCTCAGCACATCCTTGATCTGAGCAATGATACATATCTGAATTTACAATTAAGGGCTGTAATATATAGCATAAGAGTATCTATGAATGAATCCCTCCCTGGCAATGTGACCAGCTTTGTGTAAGGGAAGTGCTCTGATGAATATGTACCATCTGTTTAGACTGGGTAAGTAGAGGCAATCCTCAGTAACTTCAGAGAAGTTACCCTTGTTTACACCATCTAGGAACTAGACTCATGCATATAATTTTCAGCTGAATAAATGCAGATGTTAGCATTATACAAAGCTTACAGAGTTTCAGGTTACTTTTGTTAAACAAAGCATCTAGCCCATGAGTTTGGATCTGGCAGCATTGCCCTGCACTGCTGAGAAGAGATATAGGTTGGGAAGTGAACCTGACATTTTTCTGCCTTTGGGAAAAACAAATGGTCATGTATCCTAATTGTACAAGAAGTCTTCCAAGGCACATAAAAGAAGTAAAAGAAAAGGAAGATAATATAGAACCTGAAACAGTGAAATATGACAGGATAATGTGTGTATCTGAAACTTTGCACCTTGCACTCCTGCCTTTTTTGCCAAAACACCCATAACTGCATCGTGAACAGCACAGGCATTCTAAGGATGCTTTAGTTTACCAAAGACAAATTGAGTTTTCTTCAAGTTCATGTTCATTGTTCACTGTAGAAAATCCTAGGCTTCCTGCAGACACTGACATTTTCTAATGACAGCTGCTATGATAAAATCTTGATTTGTGATGAATAACTCCAGCAGTCTCCCTGAATCAATAGAAGGGCTCACAAAATTTAAGCGCTATTCTGCAAGGAAGAAGTTGTAAGGACCAAACTTTTGGTTATTTAACAGCACTGCCAAGCTTTTAAAGCCCACAAGAGCATGCTAATTAGGCATGAGAAAAAATAGTTGTCATAATGATATATTTTATTTCATTAGGAGAATATACAGTGTATTCTACTTGGAAGACATTTTCAGCAGTGTTTGTAAACAAATCTTCTGGGATAAACAGAAAATGAATGATACTGCTGACAACAATCTAACCAGCCAAATGTCTTTTGGTACAAACTAATACATACAAAGTTTGCTTCGCTGTTACTACATCTATACTGTAGCACCCACAAGTGGTTTCCTATTTCCATGCAAAGGAAAGTTGGGTGCTTGGCATAAAAGCAGACAGTGTGTGTCTGATTGTGTGCCAGACAATTGGTGCATCAGGATCCCAAGGCTCATTGTAACTTTGGGAGAAAGTAGGTGAAGATGCATCTTGTATCTTTATGATCACGTATATGCTGATCAGTTTATTATCATTGCTTGGAGATTGTGTGACTCATTCTCTGCTGTTTGTTTGCTGGTCCTCATGTTTATTTATCAGGGATGTCTGTATATGCAATCAGCTCAATCATAAAGCTCACAAAGAATAAAAATCCAGTTTTGTTTCAATATCTTGTGAGATTAAAACTGTAGTCCTGGTTTTATGAGTCTGCAATGAATGATTAAATAAAAGTCAGTTTAGAGAAATCCTAAGGCCTGTGTCCTTCAGAAGGTAAGAGTAGCTTGGCAGAGTGAATCCTCTGGTCCTTTTGTTCTATGAATGTACTGATCTAAAAGTTTACTGTGGAGAAAATTATTCCATAATACAAGAGACCTTACTACTGTCATTTTTACATTACTGGGGAAAAAAAAAAAAATCTCTTATGCAGTCAACAGATTTTTCCTCAGTATTATGTTCTTCTCTTCCCATTTCTCCATTTCTTGCAAAGTTTGCTCAACTATTTACTCACAGGAATAAATTCCCTGGGTTGGCAAGATTGATTAATGAAGATAAAGACACCCAGAACTGCAAAGCTTATTATGGTTTCTCTCTCTGCTTTTCCTGCTAATAGGGATTCATTTCCATCCTGTGTTACAGGGTTACAGACAGATCTGAATGCCAAGCAGGGACATGCTGTATTCATTTGTGTTTTTAAATAATTGCACCATGTCTTTGACTTTGGCTGCCTTTATTGTAGCTTCCTGTGCTGGTAGCCAGCACACCATGCAATTGCTGGAAGTGCCTCACTTTCATCTTCTGCTCAAACTACACCTTATTCTGGCTTTCCATCTAAAGCTAGCTCTGCAGCCTGGCATCCTTGCTCTTTCTTACAGTAGTTTAAAAGCAGTCATCCCTAGTTTAAATGCTGGCTTTAACAAAGAATATGTCAATTGCTCTTTTGCAGCTATTTTATTTTTATAGTACTCTGAACTTTCTCCTCCTCTGGAAAAAAAATATATTTTACCTCTTCATATTTCATATTCTCATAGCTATAGTCTCTACCTGAATAGAAATCTTTACACTGTATGTTATAATTGTTACAGAATTACTAGAAAAAGTAGAAAGTATGTCACTGATCTTCTTTTAAGTGGCTAGATATCCACCCTAGATTCATTTAAAACCAAAGTGAATCAACAGGACCTAATAAGGAGTGATTATATTGCATACACTATGCATGGAGCAGGAATCTCTGCCAAAAGCTCTAGCTGGGGCTTTGGAGAAGCTCTATCGATAGGAACTAAAAGCACAGTAGTAAAATATTCAGAAATTTTAGGTCTTATCTCCATTCTTTCTTACAAGCAAGAGCCAACGTTTATCCTTTCTCTTCAATCCTAATTCATATAAGAAAGGACAAGAACAAAGTCTTTGAGAAACTGTATAAAATTATGCCTACATTATCTAAAAAAAATTATGTGAGCACAAAATGAGAGATACTGGCACTGTAGTTTGGTACAATGTAGTGTCAAATTTGGGTATAGTGTTTATTTTTAAACTAACATCTAGTTAAAAACAACTGTTTTTTTAACCAACAGTTGCAGCACATAGGAAGCCACTGACTACCAGAGTGGTTCTGTTACACCCAGAAATTAATCATACCAAAACATATTTTGCCTTGTTAATGTGGCAGTGTGGCTTTTAGTACAGTTTTTGCCATAAAAAGCAGTCACTTGAAACTTTTAGGCTGAATTCCTAAGCCTCTGTCGCAATTTTTGACTGAGCTTTTGTTTCAACAATGAACCTGCAAGAATAACAAAATACTGAGAATGCTGTTGTTTTCCTCAGATATCTTAAGACACAGAGATAAAAATTAGCTCTTGTGGCCGTTTATAGAAAATACAGTTAAATCTGGATGCCACATAACTGTACAAATGTGTCAGAAGGATATCATTTACCAGCCATTACTGATAGAGGTGTCTAACGCTGCCTTATCCTCTTCATAATACCACATCTGAATATTGCCAAGCATATTCTATATACTGCCAAGCAATACTCCAGTATCAGAGCTGCTGTAGATGGAAACTTCTTTGTCAGCTGGATGTCTCTCTCCTATCACTGAAACATGACAGCTAAATTCATCAGTGAAAGCTCTACTATATAGTCATAGTTATATCAGAACTACTTAGCACATCCGTGAGTAATGCCTCAGGTTTAAAATACACTGAACTAGTTCTGTTTTTCTTTCACCCTCACTGATACAATAGCTCTATGGAAACAGGAGCACAGAGTGTGCCAGGGGTCAAAGAAAGTAAATAAAATATGAGTAATTGTTAGGAAAGGAATAGAACCAAACCCCCGTTTTTAAGCTGGTGTATGGTTCTTTGTTTCATAATCTGTGTACGTGGATATCACAAAGGAAAGGAACATGCACAGTAAGGTTGAATGAAGATAAAGAGCAGCTTTCATATGGCCACAACTGAGTAGGATGGATCTCCTCAGCCTACAAAAGAGAAAGTTTCGGAGTATGATAAAGATCTGCAAAATAATGAGTGCCATAGAGAGTGTAGATAGGGATCTATTCATGTTTTTTTCCATAACAAGATTCATCAGAAGATCCCCCTTTACTATGCTCTACGAGTAGAGAATTTAAAAACAAACAAAAAGAAGTGATTCTTTATGCAACAGGTTTGACTGTGGAGTTCTTTGCCAAAAAGTGCTTTGTTTGCAAAGCATTTACATGGGTTAGCAGACAGATTGAATGAGCACGTAGAAAATACATCTGAAAGCTGCAGGGAAACAGAATATTATGGGCAAAATCTCATAAATGTTTGCTCTGATCCTCTTTTTCACAGATGGACACTTCTGGAGACATTACTGTGCTAAATGAACCCTCAAAGCGGTGTTCCTCATTTTGAATGTTATGAAAATTATCACAATAGTCTTGGAAGTACTTACCTGCAGTGATGCTGCTTTCAAAGAATGGGGGTTTCCTAGTAGTCTGGAATGTAGAGAATGTGCAAATTTGGGATAATATTTTGTGTTTAAACATGTGACCAGAAAGCTTTCCACATGGAAAGGCCATAAGGTGATCACTTTTCTTGCATTTTATTTTGTTGTCTTAAGAGGACCAATTTAATGCAGGAGTTTAGCATAATATGCCTGGAGATACTGACTCATACACCATACAGACATATAGGAGCTCTGAAAATGAGAAATAATAAATAATCTTCTTCAAACTTTGTAATTAAATTGATCTTACACTCCTCTGGTAGTCTGATGATGATCCATAAAGCTGGATGAGACATAAAGCTGATCATTTGCCATTAAGTACCCTATAATTTATTTAAGGTCCGATCTTAAGAAGTGAACACACTCCTGAAACATCTGAAGACTTGCAAAATTGCAGGGCTTAGCACTTACCCAAATTGGTGATTAGCAAGAACAGAGATGTTAGCCCTATGGCCCTATGGTCCTTGGCAAATTCCAACGAAGTTAAAATACTGTTTATAGTGGTGCTTACATTTTCCCTCATTTTTTTATGGATACAGTATTTTTCAAGCCTCCTTCCAGAAGAGTAGTATGCTGACTAAATCCAAATGATTAATGTTTCATACCCTATATGTGGGTGTATTCCAATAACATAGCAAACCTTAGAATGATTACAGTACTGCAGGACTGAGCCCTACTATAGAACTATTAAGTGTATTGCACTGGCTTTGTACAAGGGATCCAAACTTCAAATAATTTTTCTCAGGTATCTAATACACAGAGAGATAAACAGGCTCCAATGAATGTCTTAACATCATAGTCACACAATAGGTATTGTGTATTTTGATTATGGAAGAATAAGAACAACCTTTTTTTATGCAGCTCATAAAAATACTACATGAGCTTTTAGTAAGGGCATGTTGTAACAAAGAGCACTTATGAAAGAGGAGGAATCCTCACAGCACAATAAGGATCACCTACTGAAATTTCCTATAATTCAAAGAAAAAAAGAATGAACATACACACCCCCACTCTATGTACAGGCAGATTTTTTTTCTAAGCAGTTCTAAAAGGATATATAAAATTTACTAGGATGTGTCCCCCATATTGGCAGCTCTGAGCACCCTGACTGTAGACAGCCCAGTCAGCAAGTTCAGTAGGATGATGTCAGTGTACACCTGATGAGGTCTGGGTATGATTTTTAGAGCCTTTGTAATCTGTCTGGACCATGGATACAGACATATTTTTCACATGACATTTGAAAACCTAAAAAGCTCCTCTGGATTAAACACTGTCATGTACAGTAAAATATTAGGAAACGGCTGCAGTTATTGAAAAAAAAAAAAAGTACTTTTTTTTCAGAAGCCATCTCCAGAATCTTTTGACTACTGAAATAAGATCTATGATCTTTCAGCCAAAATCTCTCAGCAAGTCCAGATTCAAGTGTAATAACTGCATCAGAGGGATGAAAGCGGATTGCTGCTAGTGCAAGAGGAGAGGGCCTGTCCCTGGGGGCTGCCAGCAGCTTTCCCCTGCCTGACTCAGCACATGCTCCCAGGAAAATCTGGGATCCAATGCAGGGAATGCTGGGGGGTGAACAAAAAAAAGCAGTTTCACTTTACCCCCTTATTCCAGTGCTGTGACTAACTTACATTCCTCACTTCTGTGCTTTGGCAGCAAGCACTGATGTAGATATGAACTTCCAAGATTGAGTAGTTTTTATTAATAAAGACAGTTCTCTGTACCAGGCAGCTCTTAGGGGAGAAAAATAGGAAAAAATAATTCTACATAGTCAACTCCTATCTGTCTGGCAGAAAGGCAAAATACTTCAAGATGTTTTATCATACACCTGTATGCCTGACCCCGTGAACAAAAAAGTTTGGCAGCAAGCTGTCAGCTGCCAAACCCTGTTTCTGCTTGTTGGTTGTGTTTGGTTCACTATGACAAATCACAACGATACCTTGCAGCATAAATGTTATTGGTACTTCCTTTGTTTGATTTCGCTAAGTATTTAATTTCCACAAAGTCCCCTTCTATTCCAGAAATAAATTAGTAACTACAGTGAAACCCCACCTAGGTAACCTGTGCTTATCTTTAATTGATAGAGAACAAAAGGTTATCTCTTTATACTGTACTTCAGCATTTTATGGTTGTGAGAATAGTTTAATTGCATCGAGTTGATAGGAATAAGCTATGTAATACCTGGCATTTTTTTGTTATCACTGGGTTTTTATATTCTTATGTCTTTGATATGGTAATTTCAGTACCATCCAAGGCAAGAGGCTTGTATTTCTGTTATTTGTTTGGTTTTGGTTTTTTTTATTGGGGCTTTTTTCTGTTTATTTGTTTTGTTGTTGTTTGATCGGTTCTGGATTTGTTCATTTGTTTTGGTTAGGTTTTTTTAATAAATGAAATGCTTTTTTTAATGTGATTTGGCATGGGTTGGCCATTATCCTCAGAAATATTGCACAGGTGTACCCATGGATTTACTGTGAAGGCAATGGGGTTGCACAAATATAAGAAAAGAAACACGTAAGTGTAATAGAGGAAGAGAAATGTGCCTGCAGAATATTTGTGAATACTAGTAGTACACAAATAATAAAAAGCACAGATTAAAAATGCAAGGCATTAGCTATATCTGGGGAAAAGGGAGGGAGAAATAGCAAAGAATTGTGATTTGGTAAGAGTGAAGACTTTAACAAGTTAAAGAAAAAGTAGTAATTAAAAAGGAAATTGGACATCTGAAGCAATGGTATCTGTACTGATTGTTACACCTACAATCTATTTTACATTGTTTGCACTGTGTGCTTCTGACAGCATGTTTATCTGGGTCAGTAATAGTTTCCAACATAAAAGAGTGAGATTTTTGAACTCTCTTAGATAGCAGATCTATTATTTGCATAAAGGTTGCTGGGGTTGTTTCCCCTCCTTTCCCAAAACAATAATTCCATTTGTTTCAAAGCTACACAGGACTTTAAAAACTAACATGCCAAAAAAAACCCCATAACTGGTTCCATGACCCTGTTAACCCACTTAAGCTGACGTCTGTTCCCACTTCTGACTTCAGCTTAGGGGAAATTGTTTCTATTTTTTCCCCTGCAAACAGTTGTTACGTCTTGGGTCAAGACAGTTGTTCAAGGTCCAGATAAAAAGGAAGCCTGATTTTATGGTGTGAGTCACTGAGCTTATGATGCAAGTTGTGTCTCTTTGTTGGGCTGGGAATTTTGAGGAGTAAATGAATGAGCACAGCATCAAACTGTGTATCCAGCAAACACTTGGGGATGCAGGACGTGACACACGTAGGAAAGTCCAGTGACATCTGTGCTGCAGCCTTCCAGTGATAATCCAATCTGCAAAAATGCCATGCTGTAGATGTATATGATGTATATAGGTTCACAATAAATTTCAGTTGTGTTGCACTTTGTCATGTCAGATAAGTTTAATGAATATTAATCAGACTTGTAAAAGAATTAAAAGTGCTTTGATGTTTTGGTAATTCCATTTTGGATTTTATCTGCTTTTTGTAATATAGTGCATCTTTTTGTATCCAAAACACAGATGTTAAATTCTTAGTGTCATTACAAGCTCCTAAAATTGTAATGTTTTATTTTCATATTTATGTTTTTTCCTTTTCCTGGATGAGATAGAAACTGTGATGAAAACTGTAATCCTTTGTTGACTGTTATCTTCTGGTTTTAAATGGATGATTTAGCTAAGAGTTAGATTTTCAAAAGGTATGTAGGTACTCAGAAGTGTCACTTAAAGGAATTTTCTAAAGTTCCTACCCTGATTTCACTGGGAAATAAAACCATCCTACTAGGCATCTGTAGGCCAACAGACATTGATTTGTTTCTGTGTATCCCTGCCAAAAATTGTGTTGTAAACCTGGCCTTTGATCCTTACTACTGTAAGTATTTAATCTCATTATATTTATACACTATTGCACAGGGAGTCTGGAACAAATCTCTCTCCTGGGAACCTATTATTTAATTTATTGTTCATACTGCTGTATTTTTCCATGTGCTTTTTCCTGGGTCATTAGTGACTATTGAGCCTTCTAACAAGTCTAGCTCAAATCCTGTAAAAAGTATCTTCTTTCTCTCTGACTCTAATTGCCCTTTTGCCTCCCTGTTTCTAGATAAGCAATAAGGGAGGATGATAAGAGTGATCCCCTGGGCCCTTCCCTGCAGAGGAAGATCAAAACCTAACATATTCAATCACCTTAATCTCAAAGGGTAGGCAGAAGATCTCAACTGAGCATTTTTCAGAGGACCAAGTCATGAAATCCTCTGGCATCTAGGGAGTTGCACCTGCATCTGGTGATCATGTACTGTGCAGGTGGGTGAAAGATGGGGCTTTCCTGCCTCTCTGCCCACATGGCCCCTGCACCTGCTTGCTTCACACTAGGATATCCACTCTAAGCAGATCGCAAAGGAGAGTCATCTTTAAAAGAGAGGCATGGACTTCTATTTCCTCTCCTCCCTGCAGTTCTTCTGGTTGGGCATGTGATCAGGAGCTGTTTGAATGCCTCTGCCCTCCCAGAGCCTGTCCAAAGGCTTCTTCTCCTATGGAGCTATGCTGGCCTTCCCAGGAGCTGTGGCTTCACTGGGAGGTGCTACCATGGAGATATAATGTCATTCTTCTGATAGACAATTTTTGTGTATTTGCCACTGGAGTTGTTCTGCAGCCATACCTATTGCTCCAATCAAAGCTGATCGTTCATCTTCCCTGCTTCTAATTCATCATATGCAAATATATACTGATGTCTACAAAGTTTGCTTGAATTACTGTGCTGCCTCCTTCACAGAAGATAATAACAGAGTGATTAAGAGTGAGGAAAGGGTATTGATATGGATTTTTTTCTCTTATTGTAAATCACCTGACAAGACAGCAGAGGTTGTTCTGGTTCTTTGGACATAACTAGTTATGAGCAGCCAGTTCAGATTCACTCAGCAGTGATCTGGGCATATTTTCTTTCTCATGGCCATATCCCAGAAATCATAACAACTGGATGTGGTGTTTCTGTCACACATAAAGTATGTACTAACTGTTGCTAGGCTGCTTTGAGCTACTTAGTGGCAACAATGTACCATAGAAAGGAAATTTTTTTTAAAAGACTTCTAAAGCAATTCACATTTTGTTACAAGAAGCAATTTCATAATACAATTTTGAGACTAAATTCTGAAGATTCTCTATATCTTTACTGTTATGCCCAGGACTCTGATTTTTCATGAGTATTCAATAGTTAAAGTCCTCCCTCACCTTATTTTTGATAAATACTAGGAATGGTGTGTCTGCCTCCCAACATATTCAGTAGTAGTATCTCACAGAATGAAGCCATAAGTCAAGCTCTCTTTCTTTGTGTGTTATTATTTAAGTAGAGGGAGCCACAAGAAGAACATTGAGATATCTGTAAGATATAATAAGCACTGGAAGAAAGAAAAAACTTTATAGTTGAATATAAAAGCATATGTTCAAGTCTTTTCATTTTGACTTGATAGTTCTTCATTTAATTTCTGCCTGGTTTCTACCTTTTAGCAGCAGTGTAAATACTCTCTACCACTCTTCTCAGTATTCACATCAATGTGATTTATCAGTTATATGCTAATTTCCATAAGCCTCTGAACATTAACATGCAAAGTTCTTGTTACAGTGGACAGCGAATGCACAAGTACAGAAGTGTCCAAGCAATGATTCCTTCTTATGCAGAAAATATAGTAGTTGCTCTCCAGCTA
The DNA here is from genome assembly GCA_024611195.1 of Ceyx melanurus. NCBI lineage: Eukaryota > Metazoa > Chordata > Aves > Coraciiformes > Alcedinidae > Ceyx > Ceyx melanurus. The sequence continues at coordinate 152,738 of JANHGL010018282.1, forward strand.
TGTTCTAAAGACAACCCATAATAGTTCAGTGGAGTATCTGGATTTTAAACATTCCAGACTGACAGAGTGTCTTGCAATGGTGCTGACTGTTGTTTGTGTTGTTAAGAAAACCATTGCCAAGCCAGAGGTCTGTAGCTCGTTAGAACTGTGTGTATGATACATTTGTCATTAGCCTTTTACACAAGTTTGTGAGTCACTAATCTTTCTGTCATAAGAAATTGCCTTTAGAAACAGTCACTGTTCTGACAAAGAAGTCTTTCAGATATGCTCAGTGCCTTTGATGGTTATTTAAGCTTTTTCCTCCAGGAGTGGCAAAAAAGAAATAGTGTTGATTCCACTTATTATAAATGTTCCTTTATGCAACGTGTAGCTCATACAGTTCAAATGATGCACACTTGCGAACCTGGGGAGACAACTAAGACACTATATTTATAAAACATGCTCCAAAATATCAGGTTTTGTTTCTTTGTTTTGTTTTTGATTTGTGTGGTTTTTGTTTTGGTTTGTTGGTTGGGGTTTTTTTTAAAGGTAAAAATAAGTTTTCACACAAACTGTGTGTGAGAGAGGACAATTTAAGAAAGTGTGGGTAAAGAAAGCTGTTAAAGCATTTTAAATACTGCTAATTGTTTTTTAGTTTTACCCTATTCCTAATAATTTCTGAAGATAAAAATACATTTTTTAATTTTAAGGTTTTCCCTCAGTATTTATAGATCTCTGTGGATAATAAATTATACCCAGCAGTGGAGGAATTCCATTTTGCTTGGAATTAGTAGTGATAAATCTTGATGTAACTTCTAGAAAATTTGGAAAGGTTATTTGTAATTTAGAACAACCTCAAATTCCTTCAACAAAGAAAAAAGTAACCTGTATTTTTTGATGTCATTATGTTATACAAATTTATTATCTTATGAAACAATCAAATGGCTAACCTCTGAACCCATAATAAACATTTTAATTGATGGAAGGATATAGAGAATATAACGACCAATTACTGTAGTGAATATTATTCAGCTATTTCATGTATTGAAATTACCAGTTGCTGAGAGCAAAACCTGCACTGATGAGCAAAAGCTGCTGTATTGAGTTAGGCCCCAGTGAGCTACATTTATCATAGGATGGTTTAGGTTGGGAAGTTGGTTTAGATGGACAAATAAATCCTTAGTTCTGTTGCTAATTATAATATTTGTTTTCCAAAGTTATAATTTTAGTATTGTAATATGATAAGGCAAGGGACAACTAATAACATTATGTGCATTTTTAACACATTTACCTAGATGATTAATAGTTTGCTTTAATCATTTCAGTTACAGTTGTAATTTAAGATAAGCTTTGTTTCTCTTCTTCCACACATACCTTATATCTCAGCTGACTTCAAGAGAGTTTCTATACCATTAGAAAACCATGTGGCTCCTAGCATGGGTTTGGAATTTGGCTCAGACAAATTCTGGAGGGGATTACTGTTCATGTGTACCAGTGCTAAGAGCACACAGGGTAAGAAATGCTATTAAAGTGCAAACATTAAGAATTGCTCCATGTTTACTATTGTAATAGTTTTTTCTTCCTGTGTGGCCATTTTTGAACTGCAAAGATGTTACAAACTTCTAGATGCTTTGAGAAACACTAGTCTCTTCTAGTAATTTTCTGTCCTTCAGAAGCTGATCTGAATACAATTTCTGTGCACTCACACGTACTAAAGCTAGTTTTTATCTGAGCCAAGCAAGATTGAATTAGTATGTGTGTCTTCCAATGATTTTGTTTGTCTTTCTCTTGGTAATCTCTAGCATTTTTTATTTAATCTATTAATTTACTTTAAATTGGCTGGAAAATTTAAAGCTGAAACCAAGAAGTAGACCTGAAGTTCATTAAAAAGATACATTAAATCAGTTTATTATAAATTCTGCCATTGAAGGGAATGAAAACAAATTCATAAATATGAGATACATGGAGCTAAATTGTTTTCACATTTTCCTTCCTACCTGAAATAAATAAAACTGTAGTGTTCATATGGGAGAAATATGGAGTCAAATACAGAAGAATGTTGCCTTGCTTTTCTTTCACTCTCACAAGTGTTTTCTCCTTCTTTTCACAGCTGGCTGACCTAGCAGAGGCTCAGAGGCTAATGTAGGAATCATACCCTGAAGGATTAGCTGTGCCCTTTAGCACTGGCTCTGTGCAGGGAAGTGCAGCTCCATACCTCTCCGAAGGCAAATTTCTTGCACAACTCTGTTGTCATCAAACAAGTCATGCCAGAGCATTTTTATTTTTTTTTCTTCCAGAATATCCAGCTTCCTTTCCTTTTTTAGGCAGTGAATATGTAGGAAGTAGCATGAGCTTTTAGCCTGAGCCACTCCCTTCCTCTTTAGGCCGTGCAGCTGTGCATTTGCTTTTATGAACACGTGCAGATAGACTTGAACTTGTTTTGTCTGTACTCCAGGGGAGGTGGATGTGAGCCAGCTCCAATCTGTCAGTGAGCTGGCTATGTTAGCAGAGCACTAGACTGAACCTGCTGAGCTCTGCTGAGACTCTGCAGTTATCTCTGAGGTGCAATGACAATCTCAGACATCTTCATAGTTTAAGAGATTGGCTAAGGGTTGGGTTTGGCCAGATTAAAATCTCCATGGGGTGTATATGGATGTACTTCTAATCTGTCTACAACTTTAGCCCACTGTTGCACAAGGTGTGTGTGGGGGGGATGTAAATGAAGTCTCCTATGCAAGTTTTTATTTCCTTGCTATTCCTTACTTCAAGAAGTAAGAGGGTCAATCGAGCCCTAAAATTGCTATAACAGACAGTAAAAACCATTTGTGCCTATTTAGTCAATAGAAAATGATCTTGCTTTGGTTTCATTTGGCATTGGTTTTGTCTTGACTGGTAATAACTTAGAATAGACAAATGTAACCAAGCTCCTTTATATTATTTATATAGGGAACTAATTGTACTGTTATCATATCAATAACACTAGGATTGCCAGGCAACAGTGGGATGACAGGTTGTTTAAAGGTATATGGGGAGTACTATGGGGAAGAATGTAAATTTGTATAAGATTCATGAAGTCATGTTGTCATTTTGTTTTACAAAAAATCCCAACAAAAATGTGCATAATCTACATATCATCCTAAATAAAGTTAAGTTAAAAGAATTATCTATCTTAATCCACAGTACAAGACAAAACCAAAGTAATTTCCCCAAAGTTATGATTTGGAACACAAAAATTAGGTGAGCCTGCAAGATAACTTTCCTCCTTTATTCTGAAGAGAACATTTTCTAGGGCTGCTCCAATAAACAACATAGTTGAAACTGCACCAGATTTGGCTCCTTTTATGTTATATAGTCTTTCCATACTAACCTAGCAAGCCTCCATCCATACATGCTTCCAGCAGCACAGTTCTCATGTCATTTCACACTCTGTTTACTGAAAAAAACCACACATACAGTAACTATGTATTGAGAGAGAAGAGGAACATATGGAGACAGAAAGATGAGTGTCTCTCCAGTGCTGTGTTGTGTGGTTTCACCAGTGTGCTTTAAGGAAAGTATGAGCATGTGCACAAGCCACTCTGCATCATTTGGCTTGGGGAATCTGGGAGTGCTGCCTGGCAGAAGCATTTAGCACAGATAAATACAGCAGTAATATATTAAAGATGGAGTTGTGAAAAAACACCTTTAATTCAAATGACTCCATTCTGGCTACCTGTAGTTAGAGAGGGAACTCTAGACTTTAAAAGAACTGCATCTCTGAAATCTCATTTGGCCCAGCTAATATACTATGAAATAGGGGTCTCAAGGGAAGCTTTGGATGTCAAGCATCTGCCTAAGAAGTAGCACATTTCAGCAACTGAATGTCAAACAAAGCTGGATCCAGTATGTAAAAGTGTGAACACACATCTGTGGATCTGTAAATACTTTATTACTCGAAAAATGTAAAGCCATTAGTCCCAAAGCTAGTCAGATCCCAAGTTTACTGTTTTCTTCTGGAAAAAGTCAGGGCCAGGTTTGGAAGCAGGGTGATGGGAGGCAGTGCATTGCCTGATTTCTCTTTATAGCTTGACAAGCCATTCATCCACAACTCCCAGGTACTTCCACTCGCCTACAGAAACTTGAACAAGGATTTTCACTTTCAGAAACATCTCTCTCCTTTATGCTTCTGAGTTATTTGTGCTGGTTCTACTTCTGCCTCTCATATTTCAACTGTTTAGTTTTAAATAGGATTCAAAACCAAGGAGAATTATTTGTTGTCTTAAGCATTACTACATTCCCCCAGCATGGTTTCCCTTTCTAAATATTTCATAATTTGTACAAGATAAAGCACGTCAGAAGACATTAATAACACTGTATGACAGAATCCCTGTGATCTGCTGGTTGTAGCACTTCCTGGAAGGTAGGAAATGTAGATCAACAGTCATCAGAAAAAAAAAAATTAGTCTGAATGACGCTCATAAATGTAATGGAGATCCAAGTGAAATATTTATTTCAGCTCAAGATTTCACCCCCCCCCCTTTCTCCTTTTAAACAAATAAATCCTATTTAAGACTTTAAAGGAAGAAGAGGACTGTCTTGTCAGTTGACTGAAGAAAGCAACAATTGCACAACCTGTTTTGAAGAGAAAACCTTATTGTGAGAGGGTAGAAATATAAACATTGGTCTGTTTTAGATTTAACCCACCTAAAACTTGGGATGACTGATTTTAATACTTGCTCACGGTGTGCTGCAACTTACTGATAATTTTTTAAAAATTATATTTGCAAGGTATTGTTTAATAGGAATATACTGAAAAACCACCAAGGAGGTCTATGTGTGGCATCCTTACTTCATTAAGCTTGGAGAAAATACTATCCTTGAGTTTCATTGAATAAAGACAGAATACTCAAACTGAAGATGATTTAAACTATATAACTTGGCTGTAAATTGTTTATACATATTATACACTGCAGAGCAATGTGGAGTTTTCAAAGGTGTTAGTAAGTTAATAGGCTTGGTCTTACTATAGGGACACAGAAGTCAACACATATGTTGTAAGTAATGCAGATAGCCTGGGTAGGATTTGTCTTAACAGCTGCACCTTCCTACCCGACCCCTGAGATAGGTAACTAAGGTGTGGTTGTAGTCTTTGAAGGACAGAAACTTGGGGAATAATTCATCTCCTCAAGAAGTAAAATGCTAATTTAAGGCAGATGACCTGCATCCTACCTGTTTATTTCTATTGACAGTAGAGCAACGGTGACTAGATCAAATGTAAAAAAACATTATATACCTCCAAAGATAAATATGGGATGAGAATCACTGTCCTTGTCCTTGACCTTGTCTTTGTCCCCATGAATCTGTGGGATTTTTACCTTTTTTTACTTACAGCTGAGCCAAAAACTGCCTAGAGCATGTCTTTCTTCAGGTTGTTTTTCCAATTGTTTTCTTATGGATCTTTCAGAGGTGGACAAGGCAAAATTATATCTATTTAAAAGGAAATTAAGAACATTCCAAGCTTTTATGACGTTTCATGGGTTTGGAAATAGAGAAGAGGAATAGCTGGTAAATGGACTCTTAACTGTTTTTTTCAGATGCTTCACCACTCTGAAGGTGTTCACCACGGGAGTGTCAGCTCATCACAGTGACCTGTGGTGCACAATGTTTAGCAGTGGCCTTGCTCTGCACACCAATCCTTGTTGGTAACTGTAGCCATGGGGTGTTATCACTGCTGGCAGCAGACACTGCCTGGGCAGACAGGCTACTAACTTCAGACAGTACAGTTTGTTAGAAGAGACTGAGCTCAAAAGTAGAATCACTGAAAAGAATCATTCTGTTCTAACTCAAACCAGAACACAGTTAAAGATTAGGAATACAAGAAGAATACAACCTTGATGTCTTGAGTTCCAGATTTTCAGCTTCTTTCATCTGAGCATAATTGCAGAATACCTTCTTTACTCAAAGAGTTTAAGAAGCAAAACCTAATTTTCTTTTTTTTTTTTTTCTTTTAAATATAGGAGTTCATTCGAATGGATAAACTAATTTTGCTATTAGAACTGAAAACTATATATGGTCAATCATCATTATCAATTTAGATTCATATACAGAGAACTTTGGATATAAAGCCAAATTGAACCCAAACTATTTTTTTCAACAGAATCTCAATTTCATATTCTTAGATTTTTGTCTTCCAATAAAATTAATGAAAGACATATGAAAATATGTCAAAGGAGAAGAGTATTCATTCTAAGCTGAATGTGGAAGCAGTTGGGAAACCTACAGGCTCAATGCCAGGTGAAAGATCTTCCAAATTCTATCTGAACTCAACTGAAGTTTGAGACATACATGGGATTTCCAGACCTCAAAATGTGTATTTATGCACCAGGGGGTTAAGAAGGTGGAAAGAAGTAAAAAACAAAAATCATTTTTCAGAAGAAAATTATTATTTTGCACTACACATTCTTTGTTCAGTGGTCCATACAATAGCACAGAAACTGCCTATAGACTTGGCAGTGAAGTGGGAGACAAATACAAGTTCTGTATTATGCTCAGAGGAGATGAAACAATAAAGACATAAAATAACCCAAACCAACAAAATTTCTTTCAAATGCCAGGATGAGGAGTAATAAATATTTGGGACAGCTCACGAAATGTAACAGGGTTTTCATCCATGACAGTATGATGTGAAAAGTCTATTTGAAACTGCTCAATGATGACTCAGGCTGCAGGACCTCGTCCCTGGAACAGGCTTCAAGGGTTCAATCTTTTCAAGGTTACATGGGAATTTCCAGTGAAAGAGCAGCTCTATTCCAGCCTCACATGTATGGACATGGCACAAATGGGTTTGCAGTGAGAATAATTTTTTGGCATAATAATGTAATTCACATTCACAGTAGATGGTTGTAAACCATACAACACCTTTTGTGAAGAGTTTCATTGTCCACTTGGAAACAAATCTGGAATACCAATACATGATACTGGACTGGAGAGCCTACCTGCTGAAACTCTGTCTTAGATGCTGAATTAGGCACTTTAGGTCCTTTCCTACAAAATGATCAAAATATGCCAATAACTGCAGTTTAATTCTATAAACTACAGAATTTAACATCTGGTGATTAATTATTTTCCTTACAGGCAAAATGAGACTACTTTAGTAGCCTTCAGTCATTATATTAAAACATCTTGATGAAGTGGTATTGCTTGTAAATCAAGTAAAACACACCAGGCTAATATAACTATTTCTATATCTAACTCCTTCAATTATTTGTATATAATTCACATATATTTTCTAGATGAATCATAAAGGTGCCTAAAGAGAGATGTTAGAGATGAACTTTTATTTTGGGAAAAATATTAATTTTCTCCCTAATAAACCCAGTCATGTAAGAGACTGCAGGTGCTGCTCTCTCTTCTCTTCAAAGGCTGGACTTAATCCAGGTCAAAATTTTGGCTTCATGAAGTCAGTGAGAAAACTCCCACTGATTCTGCTGAGGTCAGGAAGGGTAACATTAGATAACTGTCTATACTGTCTTTCCTACTGTCTCAATAAAATAGGTAAAAAGTTATTCTAACTCAGATTTACAGGTGCTGTTTTCAAGGCCCACAAATCATTGAATGAAAGCCAAGGCACATATTCTTTAAATGACCATAGCATGTCTGGGATATGGTTAAGTTACAGGGTGTGTACAGCAGGGAAAACCACTATGTAGATAAAGAACTGCTTACCCTGCAAATCCTAGGCAACAGCCTTCATTTTTTTACTGTTATATGTGAGTGATACAGGATTTTTCAGAAATAACAAGAAGAAAATCAAATAATAGCTATAAGACATGTAAAGATTTCTCATAAACATGTACCTGTGAATTGTAAGGATTTTTTTCCTCTTTTATTTGGTTATATAAATTACTATTTACATTGTCACTTGAACTAAAGTAGAATAAAAATTCTGTGTTGGCTGCTGAACCAGCTAGGGAGTAACCAAGAGAAGGAGGAGGAAATGAAGACAAAGAAATGTGTCTAAAAGTCATGGGGTGGCTAGATCAGCATCATACAGACAGGAACAAAACAGAACCAGTGCTGAGGATTAAGGCTGCTGTGTCCTAGAGCATATGTAGGTGTTAACATAAAGAGAAATGGAATTCTTGCAGTACTGTACATTGACCTATATGCTACCTATGAAGTGATGACATTTTTCCAAAGTAAAACTATTAGACTTTTTAATTCAAACAACATAGATTGGCTGAAGTGAAAATAAATTGGATTTCAGTGTACTGGTGGCTGTTTAGCAGGTAGTTTTCTGACTGGGCAAATTTTAAATGATCACAAAAGAAACCTGATTTGACATTACTTTTAGGATTTGTGTTCCTGCTCATGTTAATAAATGATGGTTTTCAGATACTCAGAAGTTTGGTCTCCTAAGAGGATGGAGTTTTGATTAAAAATATCCCAAACCCCAAAATCTCAATCTTAGCCATTGAAAGGTTAGGATATATTAAATGTTCCTCTTAAGGGAAACAAAAGCAAAAGAAAGATCTTTTTATGTAGAAGTTCAGAAAAAGAATATTCCCCTTAGAAAAATGCACTTTATGTAGAAAAAAAGACCTTGCTAATTTCTCAAATAGCAAGCAAAATATAAGGTGCAGAAATCAGATTTCTTAAGGGAATTGCTACAAGAAATCTATCTGCTCTCTGGGCACTAGACCAGAGCAATTTGTGTGTGGTCATCTGAACACAAACACAAAATGCAGCTCTAATTGAAGGAAGGGGAATTTGGCCCACAGAGTCACTGTTTACCAGTCAAAACAGGGATTTAAGAAAATATAGACTTGTCTTTATTCTAATTTGTAGTTTTGGAGTAAACCAAGGAGTGCTCTGTTTAGATTAGTTTTTGCTGAATGCCCCTGTTTACTTGAACTAAGTGCTGCTCAAGAAATAGAAGAAGACATAGACCAGACATTCTATAATTTAAACAGTCTGATAACAGAAAACATATCGTATGCTAAAGGGAAGTGTCTGTTGATTTTTCTTTACTTTTCATTCATTTATTAATTTAAATACATTTCAAGCCACCTGCATAAATTTGAGCATAATTGACTGAGAGTTGGCCAAGGACCAGAAGAGCAGCACAAGCAACTCAAGAGAGTGAAAGTCATGTTGGAGAGCTAGAAATTAAGATGAACTTTAGCAGTACAAATGAACCCATGAAGACCTGCAGACTAAGACAAGTTCATGACACAGGAACTGTTTAGTCAGGAATTATATGTAAGTGCTGTGCTGAATTAAAGCATAAGGCACAGGGCACAGATGCAGGCACCTATGAGTTAGGCAGCAAGTTACCCTGAAGAGTGTGAGCGTAGCCCCCAAATAAGACAAACACCTGAATGAAATACACTGACATCCTCACTACATGGAGAGAACTAGAAATATTGGGAAGATGACTCAAAAATTGCACTTAAGCATAAAGGTATTTTGTTCCAAGCTGCATCTGCACTCTTGCTTCATCTCTGGAAGAGCCCAGATCTAGGCTTATCCATCTGCTCAGCACACAGAGGCTGTAATGCTCTGATGGTTTACGTGGCAAAAACAATGTTTAAAACAGAATTCATCCTACCTGCTTAAAGTGAAAGAACAAAACAGCCAAAGCCAGCCAGCCTATGAGAAAATGTGACTCTGTATTTGGTGTTTCAGTTGCTGAACTTGGTACTAAAGTTTCATAGTTATGGTACTGAGCAGATCTGGGCTGCAATCCCAGCTGTTGGGACTCCTGGAAGGAGACACACATTCCACCCGCACCCTGTGCTAGCACAAACATTAGCAGAGGGACTGTGTTTTTCCAAGGTTAATGCCTTACCACAGGAATACAATCTGTTTCCCATCTGCCTCTCCGACCTATTCTCCTTCCACCAGTGAATCCTGGAGCAATTTCAGCAGTAGGCATGTGGAGCGTGCTTCCTTCCCTGAACCATAAAGTGATTAGGGGACTGTGATGAGAGATATGGGATCGAATCTCTGTAAGCAGGTTAAAATATTATTACAGTGCTTTTTCATCCAAGTCCTGTGTTTGAAAACCAAAAGTAACATCAAAGCAATTCCATTTCCTTCCTATGCTTAGCAAAAGCTCTAGTAACATGATGGGTCTACAGTACTCATACAGCTCTCAGTTTGATCTTGATGCCAGTGTGGAAGATGTATGCTAATTGTAGGGAGTTCAATCATCTCTCAATGAAAATTACTTACTTTGACTATGAAGGGGGGAAAAAAATTTGTCCCCCAGGAATTCTGTGCCTTGCTTCCTTTCTGAATGGATTGTTTAGGAAATAATTTTACTCAGTGTTGTCCAGATTAGGAGACATAATCCTTTCTTCTTTTCTGCATGCACAACACCCTCCAGGCACTATCCACCCCCCTACCCTGACCTCTCTCATTTTTTAAAGATCTTTCTACTTGTACTGAACTCTCTGTGTTAATACTCTCCCTGTACACTGGTGGAACATACAGTCCTGTCCTAGATACAAATGTCTGGCACAGTGTTCCCAGCTTGGAATTGGCTGTTTATTACTTTCCTCAGCAGCATGACAGTGCCTTGTGATTAAATACATTCAGATGCCTCTGTCCTACTTCAGTTTATTTTGACAAAATATATGAGATTTACATTCACCTACTTGGAACATCACCAAAACCAATCCTCACTACTTTGTTTGAAGTTGTGGGGACACACAATAAACTCCTAAGAAAACAAAGCCATATTGAGATATAAATAATAGGCAAAAATCCTTCTCTATGCAAAATTAAAGTAAAATCTGAGGAGTACAATGCTCATGCTTGGTCCATGTACTGGAACAGAACTTTCACCTGTTACCAACAAACTTAAGTACAACAGGATTATTCTTAAGAGGTGTGTGAATATGGTCAACCTGAAGGTAATTTGCTGTAAAGTTTGATGTAAATCAGTTCAGCACTATTCACAGATTTACTAACATTTCCAAATAATTTTGTGTAGGAAAAGATGGAGAGAAGGAAAAAAAGGGAAAGGAAGGTCTAGTAAGGGAAGAAAAACTCTATTCTTTAGGTCAGACTTCAGTATGGTCAAGGTATTCCAGAATTTGCCTGAAAGAATTTCCATATCTTCCATTTTCTGAGGAAGGTCTCTGTTCACCATGTCAGAGTATATAGCAGTGGAGCTGACAGTTCTTCCTTTTTGTATTAAGTATCCAAATACTTGTTAGTACACAGAAATATGTAACAGAATGATTTTGTTCCTTGGTGGTTTGAACACTGATACAGTGTGTAGGAATCTGGCTTCCTTCCTTTAGCAAAATATGTGTGTTTGCACAAAGTATAACTTGAGCAAAGGAAAATATTTTCAATCAATGAAAATTTTCCTGAAAAAAAGCAAAAATGTTTCATAGAAGCTACTGTAGGAGAATCATGAAATGACTGTTCTTCATCTACATAACACACAGCACCACCCCTAGAACAGGCTGCCCTGTAAATAAGCACCAGCTGCTATCTGTAATGATAAACTTTGTAAGGACAGTGTGACATCATCAGCTCTCAAAATCTTGTTATGTCAACTTTGTTCTGTATTCAGGTCGAGTTCTGGTATATTTGGATGCAGTTCACTGCAGTTCTGGTTTCAGGTCGATTTCTGGTATATTTGGATGCAGTTCATTGGACTGGCCTCACAAGATGAATATTTTAAAAATATTTTCTAACGCATTTGAGATTCAGCATTGAGAAGAAAGGGTAATAGCACAGGCAAGACCTAGCAGCGAAGGGCTGAAAACCAGAGCATCTAGGCTCAGTTTTAAAAGATTTCTGATTTTCAGAATTTTCTCTAGGACAAATAGTCGAAGGTCAGTATCCAATATTTAGCTATCACACTCCTGAAATACCTGTCCCTGGTTTCTGGTTTTAAATAAGTTCTTAACCCATCTCACTGCCCACTCTTCTAATCCTCACTTTCTAAGCTTACCCACAAGGAAGTTTTGGGACTCAGTGTCAATGCTTCACTAAAGTTATGGCTGACACCAGCCACTGCTGTCCCTGCATCTACCTATTCAGTCCCACCATCACAGAAGGGTAACAGATTAGTCATTCTCTTTAGCAAATCCATGCTGGCTACTCCTGACAACAGGTTTTCCTTCCATGTGCTTAGAGATGACCTCCAGAATGAGCTGCTCCATCACCTTTTCAGGGATGGAGGTAAGACTGAGGTAAGACTGCCTGGTCTGTAATTTACAGAGTCTTCCTTCTTGCCCTTTTTGAAGACTGGAGTGACACTGGCTTTCCTTCAGTCCTCAGGCACCTTGCCTTGCCTTGCAGGGACTTCCAAGGATAGGAAGGAAGGAAGGAAGGAAGGAAGGAAGGAAGGAAGGAAGGAAGGAAGGAAGGAAGGAAGGAAGGAAGG
>JANHGL010018284.1:0-10891 GCA_024611195.1 Ceyx melanurus
CATGGCCATCCCCCTGTCCACCAGGACCCCCAGGTCTCTTTCTCCAGAGCTGCTCTCCAATAGATCAGCCCCCAGCCGGTACTGATCCAGGGGGTTGTTCTTTCCCAGATGCAGCACCTTACACTTGCTCTTGTTAAATCTCATTCAATTTCTTCCTGCTCAACTGTCCAGGTCTCTCTGGATGGCAGCATAGCCTGCTGCATGATACCATGATTGCTGACTGCACCAAACAAACCATTCTGTTCTACATGGTTAGGAATGAAGAAGTATAACTAACCTGTCTTCATTTCTCTACATGATACCTTTTGCCAGGATTTGACTACAAAATTTTAATTCTGTTCTTTGGAATTCTCATAGTTTTTTGTTTCTTCTTAAAAAATGTACATTATTAGAGCAGAAAGCACTGTATTGTCACTGAAGTTCTTAGACTTTAGTTATGCCTGTTATATCAAAATGCTTAATCTTAAAAGATGCTGTCCGAATTCCTGCTTTTTAATGGATGTGAATTTTTATTCCAGTCTTCCACACACAGATGATAAAGGCTTATTGAATAATTTTTTTTTTTCTACATAATGATTTTACAATCTTAATAAAGCGAACTTAAGAAATAACTAACCTCGGTGGGATGGGTGGGGTGTTCCCTTTCCTTTTTAATCTAAACTGTTTATGACTCCTTGCTTACTTTAAGTATCATGGTAATGCTATCAATAATGCACTGTGATCCTGTGTGACCCTTTTGGCCTTTCTTGATGGTATGCGTTAACACATTCTTAGCCATATCCTTTCTCTTTTTCACTGGTTTCATATTTCTTTTGAACCAGAATGTTTCTTTCCCAGTGTGACTATTCCACATCCAACTTGGGTATCACTGAACAATTCCTACAGTTTGGTAACACTTCATTCTGTCATAAATTTTTCAATTCAGTTATACATATTAAAAGAAATGCTGTGTCCGGAGGGTAGTGGTCAATAGCTCTATGTCTATATAGAGACTGGTGACCTCAGGGGTCTGTATGGGTACCAGTACTGCTTAATAGCTTTATCAAGGACATTGACAGTGGATCAAGTGCATCTTCAGCAAGTTTGCAGATGACATGAAATTCAGTGGTGTGTTGCACACACATGAGGAATGGGACACTTACCCCAGAGGGATGTGGACAAGCTTGAAAAGTGGGCCTTATTGTACCCTCAGTAGGTACAGTAAGACCAAGTGTAAGGTCCTTCATCTGGGTTGGGGCAACTCCCAGTATTGATACAGCTTGGGGGATGCAGGGATTGAGACCAGCCCTGTGGAGATCAACCTGGGGATACTGGTGGATGAAAAGCTGAACATGTGACACCAATGTGCATTCAAAGCCCAGAAGACCCAACCATATCCTGGGCTGTATAAAAAGCATGGCCATCAGGTGGTGATTCACCAGGAGGTGATTCCACCCCTCTACTCTACTCTCTTAAGATCCCTCCTGGAGAACTGCATCCATCTCTGGGGCTCCCAGCATAATAAAGGCATGGGCCAGCAGGTGGATCCAGAGGAGGGTCATGAAGAAGATCAGAGGTCTGGAACACCTCTCCCATGCAGAAAGGCTGTTTAGCCTTTAAAGACCTTATTACAGCTTTTCAATACTTAAAGGCAGTCAGTAGAAAAAGATCGGGATAGGCTTTTTTAGTAGAGCCTGGTGCGATAGGACAATGGATCATTGTTTTAAACTAAGAGGGTAGATTTAGACCAGATATAAGGACGAAATTTTTCACAGTGAGGATCGTGAAAAACTGGCACAGTTTGCCCAAAGAGGTGGTTAGATGTACCATCTCTGGAAACATTCCAGGTCAGGGCTGAACAGGGCTTTGAGCAACCTGATCTAGTAGACGTCCCTGCTTATTGCAGGGGATTTGAACTAGATGGGGTTTGGACTAGAAGACCTTTCCAAACCAAATCATTCTAAGATCCTGTGATTCAATCATGAACACTATTACACTGCTAACCTCTAACCCAGCAATAAAGAGGATCAATGAATCTGTAACAATTAATCTTGTACCTAATGACTGAGAAGTAGCTTTTCTTCAACATAGCAGAAGGACCTTTATGATTTATTTGTAGCTTTATATACTTTATGGCAAAGCAGGCCTCTGACACACAGAATTATTGTTCTGGAAAGTCCTCCTCTATTTTCTACGATCCTAAGGTGAAAGGATTATTTTCATTGATTGTTTCAATATGTAAGCTGCAGAAGTTTCTTCATTCAAAGTCTAAGACTGTTTCAGAGATTAATGTCACAAGTCATACAAAGTTAGAATACCCTAAGAAGCCTAGAGATATTCATATGGCTGAACAGACTCCATACAAAAACAAATGGGAGACTGCTTGACCTTAATCTTCCTACTAAATTTGAAAGAAAGCAGATTTTGCCAGATCAAGTTTCCATTCCTATTACATGCAATGAGAAGCAGTGGCTTGAACACAAGACTAAAGGTTAATAACATATCTCTTATCTCAGTTCTGTCACTAAGGATTTAAACCAGAAGTGAGCAAGCACATACTTTCTACACTGGGCCCTTAGTCGGTGAACTGTGATCAAGCATAGATCCTACACTCATGATGGTACTGCTGTGGTATGAAGTTTCCGTACCATAGCTATTTTACTGATTCAAGTTCAGTTGTTTTTGGCCTGACTGAAGTGCTTGCAAAACTCACATGTAGTGCTTGCTTACGACAGATTTCCCATCTCGAAGCTATTATGTGTATCTGTATTACAGCTTTATATATCAATACACTTTTGTCTTAATAGTAGGTTTTCTGCAGTTATCTTTTTAACATAATATATTCCATGTTTCAGCTCTCTTAGTCCATTTATTCATTTAAATTTTAAATTAGGAATTAATACTTAGAATATTTGGGTAAATTTCTAATTTATGTTATTTCTTATTAACTAAGTTAAATGAATAAATTTGTTTCTATGTGCCATATACTCAAGGTGTCTTACTACAATTACTAAGGAGTCTTCTGAGTTTACAATGTAACTTTTTAATGCAAAAAAGAAAAAAACAGCTCCGTATTCGACTTCATTTTGGCAGAAAAAATAAATGTTTACAGAAATAAATTCTTAATTGTGAATTTGGTGTTAAGTGACCATATGATTGTACTTGTTATGCATAAATGCAAACCTACTCCTCTTTATATATGGCTCTTTGCATTTGTATGCTTAGGCACACATGCATATGAACAATAACATTCTTTATTTAAGCATGTAAAATCCACAACTAGTAAAATATGATACAAAGACAGAAATAAAACCTAGAGACACAATACATTATTCAACTGTTACCTAGGAAAAAAGTGGTTGCATATATGCAGAACTGTAATTTAGATATTCCCCATCCAATGGTGACAAAGCTCAGTAGATGCTAAAACTTATTTGATGCCTGTATTTTATCACAAAAAGCCTAGAAACTCTGCCTTCTATGCATTTCCAATTTTATCCCAGTTCTACTCTAAACTTTGCTACAGTTCAGAGTATTCACCACTTCCCCTCTTAAGCTCCATCTAAGCCCCCAGAGGGGCCCAGACTGCTTGAGGTTACTCTAGCACACAGTCATTCACCGATCCTTGTACAAACAACATTAAACAAGGCCACATTCTTTCAAACTTGAAGTACTTAGATGGTGCCAAAACCATATAGATAGCTTCACAGTCAGAGGATTCACCCAGGTAAGTATTAATTTATAATGGTGGAACAATTCAGTAACTGAAGAAACAAAAGATTATGGTGTGTTCTGCATCACCGGACCTGGTGTTTTTCTAAAAGGTGTGTTGTAGCTGAAAAAAGAATTCACAAAATCACAGAATGGTAGAGGTTGGAAGGGACCTCTGAACATAATCTAGTCCAAATCCACTGCCAAAGCAGGTTCACCTAGTGCATCTTGCACAGGATCACATCCAGATGGGTATGTCAGCCACTACTCCCAGTTTTGTATCATCAACACGCTGAGAGTACACTCTGACATTTCATCCAGGGTATTGAAGAATAGGTTGAATAAGACTGGACCCAGTACTGAACCCTGAGGAACTTCACTCACTACAGTTCTTCAGACACACAACCCTCTGAGCTCTGTAATTCATCCAGTTCTCAATCCACCTCACTGTTCATTCATCTAACCCACATTTTCTGAGCTTATTTATGATAATGTTATGGAAGACTGTGTCAAAAGCCTTTCTGAAGTGGAGGCAGACAACATCCACAAGCTCTCACTTTATCTACCCAGCCAGTCATGCCTTCTATTGACAATGTTCTCTTTCCCCACATGCTTAGAGATGACATTCAGAATGATGGTTTGTCAGTGCCTAGTTTTACCCTCCTTGACCAAGGGAGAGTCTTCCTTTTCCAGACTCTCCTCTTATCTCCAGGGACTGAGATTCCTGAGGGCTGGTCTTAGTAAAGACTAAACCAAAGGCAGCATTCAGTAACTCTGCCTCCTCTATCCTGTTATTCAGCAGCAGGCCCACATTTCCCCTTGTCTTCCTTTTCCTATTGATGGACTTAAGAAGCTGTTCTTGTTGTCCTTGACATGCCCTGCAAGATTTAATTCCAAGAAAGCCTTGGCCTTCCTCATTGTATCTCTGCATACTCTAACAACATACCTATATTCCTCCCAAGTGGCCAAACCGTTTTTCTACATGCTGTAAACTTCCTTCTTCCATTTAATTTTTTTTCCCCAAAGCAACTTGGTCATCCATGAAGATCTCCTGCCTGTTTTGCTTGATTTCTTACTCATAAGTATGCACTGATCATGAGGTTGGGGGAAGTGATGTTTGAATATTAATCAGTCTCTTGGTGACCTAATCCATTTGATTCTTCCAAGCAGGCCCAACTCAAGGAAGTGCTATTTTCTGTAATAATGACTATTATATTAAAATATTATTTTTAATGGCATAGCATGTTACTTCTCTTCCTCTTTCGATGGTATTATAATTCAATCAAAAAAAATTTTTTTAAGGTTATTTCCTTTTGTTTGCTTTTTCTGTCTTCTCACTCAGCAGCATCAGAGGAAATACTAAATGGCTATCCTTAAATGGTAACATTATTTAGTAAGTGTTGTTCAAAATAAACATATCAGAACAAGAAAACAAGCAAATAACCAAACAAACCTCTCAATGATTTTACAAATTATTTTCAAAATGTTATAAATAATAAAAGCATGCCAAAGCTAGTTTTGCTGTAGGAGGTCAGACATATATCTATCTTCTGCAAATGGTAGATTGCAGTGGCATTTCAAATAAGATCATGATATAAATATGGTGGAAGACATATACAGCAGGTCTTGATATTGGAAACGTAAACAGAAGACTTTAATATAGCTGCTGGGCACTGTATAGATATTCATCCTAATGCTAACCCTAGCAGTTAATGCTGGTTTTTACTTTAACAGTATTGAGTACATTACAATTTGCAATTTGTATTGTAACTCTTTGCTTAAAAACACTTCTGCACTGAAAGTTTGTTGGTTAATTAACAGTATTGATACAGTTTATCTAGGACTACTGAAAGATTTCAATGCTGAAATCTAATAAGACTGGCAACCATTCCTGTCATTCCATTTCCATAAACCTCACTGTATATAAGCAGATCACATGATTAAAGCATCAGATAATTGCCACTCTATTTTAATTTAACTATGCATATGTACTATAGAATACACTATGTGAGCAGTCTCAGTACCAGGCAATGAATTCACACAGGCTGAGACTCATGAAGAATGTTACCATCTTACTCTCTTGGGAAAAGCTTAGCAAAATAGCAGGGCCTGCAGATTGAGCATGAAATATAAACTTGTGCAAGAAGAAGAGAGGTAATAAGGGAGGAGCAACATATAGCAACTAAGACAGATGGAGAGGGAAAAAACCCACAGGTTTCAAGGCACATGAGCTCTTCTTCAGCTAGTTTATTTTTCATCCAGTTTGCTTAATAAAAGGTATTACTTTTCCCTACAAACTCTCTTCACTTGCATTGTTCAGCCACCAGTTACATGCCAGAAACTGCAGATGTGCACATAATAGCATGTATCATAGCTTTAGCTTAAGGCTGATTTTTATGCACTGTCTGTACAGATCAATCTATCTAGACTGCAAACACCTAGATTAATATTTGATAGAAATGCATCTGCCTTTTTTCTTTTTTTGTAATAGCACACCACACTGGTTATTCACATCTATTGTAATCATGGTTTCCCTTCTCCTCTGTCACTTTCTAATGACAGCCTGCAGGATAAATTCTTGGTTTATTTTTTTCTGCATGACCCTATGACTGTTAAGTTTCACCTTATTTCTCAGTGGTATTTTTGAGATCATGCATTAGGATCCTTACGATATTTCCATCTAACTTATCCCTACTCATTAACATTATTTTACAACTTTACACTATTTACAAGATTATTTTATCAAACTTAGTTTTGCTTTGTTTATTTCATATTCAATTACTGAAAATCTGAAATAAGAACTAACCTAATAAATCTGTCACAAAACAATAGCTACTCTTTCAATACAATTTAGTTCTCCTTCAATCAACTTTTAAAAAGTTCTTGTTCTATATTACCCGCTCCATTTTAACCATTTCCTCCAGATGAATCCAAAGTGAGTTTATCATATACATTTAGCCTTGAAAAAAGGTTATGTTTGCTCAAGAAATGTCTAAAGACATGTTAGTTTGCAGAATCTTTTTTTGATAAACCAATTAAACATCTTTTTTCTATTGGCCACTTTCAAAACTAGACCATTATAATATATCGTTCTACTGTCTTAGAGGAAGCAAACCAAATATGCAAGGCTGATTTCACTAGGTAAGTCAGACAAGTTCTAATGTTTTAGATGAAAGAATGAAACATCTTAGAAGTAAAATGGATGCTTCCTGTAAAATAAAACAAAACAATTAGATGCAATGCAAAGCTAATAAAAAAGGGACCCGAAAAGAAAGGAATTAAAGCAGTGCAACTAAACCAAAAAGGTTTATTAACACTTAAACCAAGTGTTTTGCATCTTTAAACCTAAAGCTACAGCTGTCAGAGTAGACTGTAGAAGATCATATGTTAGAAGATGCATAACATTTTTATATATATGATGAGTTTTAAAGAGGAAACATCTGACAATATTAATGCCAAAATGAATTAACTAAAACAAGAAAACATAAAAGAAGGAAGAGGGTTCTAGGTCATAAGGGATTAAAGGGAATAATAACGTGAAGCAAAATCACAGCTGATAAGATAGATGATTGATTGGTGTCAGCTTTCTCAAAAGAAGGTGCTAGGGAGATAACTCTCTTAAGAACCTGATCTGATTTGGACATAAAAGATGAGACAAGAACAGAGACAGAAGTGTCAGAAAAAGAAGTATCAACCAATTAAAGTGTGGTAAAACTCCAGAGTACATCCTCTGGAAGGAACTCAGAAATGGCTGTTGCACTAACTTAAATGTTATATTGGGTGACCATATAGCAAGAAAAACTGTAGCTTTACAACAAAAAGAGATAACCAGGGAAAGCACAGTAAACCTTATGGCAGCTTCTGGTGAGTGATTTTCAGTAACTAATAAAGACCATCTTGAGCAGCAAGTCTCTATGATGTCTCACTAATCTCATAGATTCAGTCCAATGTGCTGGTGAAGGTGTGGATAACAATGTAATGAACAACATGGTGAACAGCTTTAGATTTCAAAAACCATTTACCATGAGCCTTTTAAAAAAGAGAAGGCAAATGGTAAGAAATGGATTGAAAACAAAGCACAAGACTGTGACAAAACTAAGCAATTACCTTCCAATATGACCAAGTTAATCCCTGATGCAAAATCAGGAGCTCAGTCCAGTCCAAAAAAAATATGGTGATTTCTCATGGTTTAACTTAGGAATGGAGAATGGAACAAATGGCCACAGTCAAGTTCTCAGAAATTCTGATTAAATTATCTTACAAAATTGAAGAAGACTTTGCAGAGGGAAATTCTTGTATGTCTTAACACTACTCTAAAGTAACAGAATGAGTAAATTACAAACTTCTGAAATTCAGCAGTGACAGCTCAGTGAAGACCTCTACTAAAATGTAGTTGTGGAAAACAATCACAGAATCATTTGGCTGGAAGAGACCTTTAAGATCATCAGGTCCAACCAGTAACCCTACATTGCCAGGGTCCCTAAACCATGTCCCCCAGCACCACATCCACACAGTTTTTAAACATTACCAGGGATGGGGACTCAACCACCTCCCTGGGCAGCCCATTCCAATGCCTAACCACCCTCTATGTAAAGAAATTTTTCCTGTTATCTAACCTAAATTTCCCTTGGCGCAACTTGAAGCCATTCCCCTTCGTCCTGTCATTTTACAGAATGCACACTTATTAAGGAGAAAAAAAAGCCAAGCTGCAGTGGCACTACAATACACAGCCAGTATTTCTCAATTTAAAATACCATAAAATGAAACTGGATATCCCATGTCAAAACAGCCAATACAGTAAACACAGGAAACTCCCAAAATTATGATAAAGATTACTCCCACCATGAAAAATTACCCCTGACATGAAGGTGGAGAAAGATTTCAGAAAGAAAATGATGTTGAGGAAACATGAAGGGTAGGAAAAGTACAAATACTTATAGATCTTATAATATCTGAGTCAAGAAGACACTTCAAAAAAATTTCAGTAATGCAGAAAAAAAGATATTTTTCACTTTTTAGATGAGACCAAACAATTCTTCTGGAGCCAATTTCTTGGGGATAAAAAACTTCAAGTTATTCAAACTATCTCAGACATTTACATGAAACTCTGGAACATCTATTTAAAACAATTAATGCTAAAAATGAATTTCAGAAGAAATGTAAGACTTAACTGCTTGGGACCACCTAATTATAAATCAGCTTATGTGTGTTAATGATGGATTCCTCTCCCACATCTGAGGCAAATGGTACTGGCTGTTGGCCAGCCAATTCCACTTGCAGCTTTCTACATCAGTGGAGGCAAAGATGCTTAGGACAGTAGCATATACCTAATCAAGATTTGCTTCTCCATTTCTCACTCTGACTCTTCATTTTATGAAAAATGTCATTGGTGCTCACTATTGCTAAGTAGCAAAATGTTTTTATCAGCATCAGAGACTTCAAAAGAAAACAACATGAGGAATGATGGGAGTATCTTTCTATATTTTCTATTAATACCAGTATACTATAGGACATTTAAAATATCTAAATTGACAGGTTAAACTAAGAGCAAAATATATGCCAATTACATATCACTGTTTCTTGGAAAATGGATAAAACACTTGCTCTGAGTTTTGCCTGCTGTTTCCCAACATCTGATAAAAATTTGTAACAGATGGAAATTATTGCAAACTGAACAGCACTCCCTTCATGTTCTTCATTCTGCTGATTTAATCACAAACACACTGAATCTGATAGTAATGAAACAATAGACTTGTTGTTGATGAGATCACTGAATGGCTTCCATAAAAACCTATCAGACACTGTAAAATATAGTCACCACAGACATACAGAATCCTTTTCTAACCTGCCATATTACCTGTCTATAGAAAATAGTAAATTCTGTCATAGAAGCAGCCTTAAATAAAACAAATAGCCAACTTTACTTGATTTATAATTACATTTGAAAGTCAGATTTAAAAAAGACAATCTTGCCAAAAATGTTTCATGGAGTTAGCTGGCCTAGACATTTCTAGATTTTAGCACTCTTCCCTATTATGAAATGGCAACATTACTCCCAAGTGAGTCTGCTCTGCAGTCTCTATACAATGAATGTTTTAAACAAACAACTCACATTCAAATGTTCTGCTACTGCAAACTGAGAACTCTGTTTGACTAAACAGTAGTTAGTATTTCTAATAATATTAAAAAAGGCTGAAAGTTAAGCATGTACTGGGGTGTTTGCGGGATCAATGTTAAATTGTCTGAAACATCAGCTAAACATTCTATTAAATCTACCTATTGTGCTCCTTCAGAAGCAGGTATGGATTCTCTTTTTTACTAAGACTCAAAATGAGCAGCTATCCGAAGGGAAACAAATTAGCTAATTCTTTGAAACCTCAAAATTACATAAAATTGCTTTTCTGTACATAAGAATGTTATCAACTTAATGTCAGTTTAAAGACTGATTTAAGTTTCAAGTCTAGAAGTAATCACTGAGCCTCATTCAAAGCTAAGAAAACCTTCCTTTTTCCAATAGTACTGTTTGAACCTCAAAGGACCCAACAGAGTGATTCATCGTGCCTAAGGATCTTTCCTGGCTGCCCATTCTTCTAAGAGCATCTTTGATCCAGTCAAGAGATGGCAGACTGGAAAGAATTTTTCTGGAGCAAGAAAAAAACCATCAAGCTGGAGCACTGCTTTTTTTCAAGCCCTCTTTTATCACATGAAGGGACCAAACATACATGATGCAACATGGGAGGGATGCAGGACATTCTGGAAAAGTCAAAAGTCATGATTTCCACCATTAGAATAACTTATTTGGCTTATGTCATCCATCTTGTCCAGATATAAGTGGCTCCTGAAGACAAGAGTGCTAGATAGGGCTGAATGAGATGCTCTGATAGCAGCATCTTGCTCCTTGTTTACCTTTTCCTGTTTCAGGCAGAAAACAAAGGCATACCCAGTAAATACAGAACTTCAGGGAACTGATCTTCTGAGATGTGCTGTAAAATACATTCAAGTAAGACAAATACTATTTTTTTAATTATCTGAAAAAAATATGTTGTTCAAGCACCAGTCAAGCACCATATCTCAGCATAAAATTGCTCTGTATCAGCACACAATTGTGCTTAAGAGGACCTTCTAAGAACCTCATGCCTTATTTTTATAAATAAATATTATTTTTATAAACATAAATAATATTATTTTTATAAATAGAGCA